>JPFM01000154.1:4094-52997 GCA_000733375.1 Paramecium sexaurelia
TACTAAAATTTTCCAATTTTAAATCAATTTCAGTAAAAGAGATATATTCTTTTAATGAAAATCTATATAATAAAGGCAAATTCTATTAATTGAAGGATACTAATTAGATCATAGAAAAATACGAAATATATATATTGTATTAATAAATTTTTTAAAGACTTTTCGCTAATTCTGAAATAATAATTTACATGCAATAATTAATTATATAATTTATATTTAAATGAAATACATGTAATTTGCAATTTCATAAATTTTAATTAATAACCATTTAAGTAAATTTAATTAAATAAAATAGTTTTAATTATTGATTATATAATTTAAGATACTTTATTATTTTCTAAATGATTAAGACATAAAGTAATAATAAAAGTAATCAAAACTATTACTTATAATATATCTTAATTTCTCAAATCTGATATTAATCTACTAGAAGATGAAACAAAATTAGATTATTACATTAAAACTAATTTAATATTTACGATTATTCATATGGATTAATTAAGTTTTAGCAACTTAAATGATTTTTTAATAAAGATTTTCAACACCTTTTTTATAATTGTTAGATTTCATTTACTTTTTGATATATCTGTTAATTATCAAAATCAATCAAGCAGGATCGTCTAAAAATAAATAAATCTTAATTAGCTATTGTTCAAATAACCTGTTTTTAAAATAAATATAAATTTCTAGAATAATACTAATTTAATTTGATTTTTATGCTTTTATATATATATATTAATAATCACGCAATATGTAGGGATGATTTTAATAACATACTTGATAATAATTAATTCTCTTCTTTTAGTTTTCCTTCTGATCCAAAAAAGTGAACAATTTTAAAATTTATGAGATAGATCTTAATTTTAAAATAGGATAAATTCATCACAATCACTTTTTAATTAGCTTATAATCTGATCTGAGATTGATAAAACTTAAATTACGGTACATTTGTATTTTTTAAGCTCAATTATTATGCCCGATTTATTTTTTTAGATCTAATTAAAACTTATTGATATCTTCAAATTATCTAAATTTTTTAATCTTAAGATTATATCTTATTTCGAAGGAACAAATTTTATTTTAAAAATTCCATTATTCCAAATTTGATTAATCTAACTCTTTCTTAATTATTTGTATTGTGATAAATTGATTGAAAGGATGATGGGATGAATCAATATTCCACAAATCAAAGTTATTTTCCTAAAGCAGGCAGTTTAAAATTTAAATCCTCATACTTCAAGATATATGCTAGATCAATAAATTCCTTTTCAATTTGGATTATTAGTTGAAAAATAATGAATATCAATTATTGAAATGAATTTTTATGTTTTCGTTATTTAGAACTTTGTTGAATGTATAATTAAGCTAATTTGTTTTTTGGCTAACTCCTAAGATTGTAATTAATCTTTATATTTTGACACTCAAATTAAATTTAAATTTTAAGAATGATCTTTAAAGAGTATATTGAAGAAGTTGATTAAATTAAATTTCATGTTTGTTAATTAGACTTTTTAGAATTACTTAATTTTTTGACTAGACAAGTTCTTTTTATAATTCAATAAATCTTAATAGAAAGTAAAATTAAGAATAATACCTATTTTTCATATTCTTCTACATCATGGTTTAAATTATGCACATCTTTTAACTTTATCATACTTATCAACTTTTCCTGTTAATTGGTTAATTTAGTAAATTCAAGCCTTGAATAATAAATAATTTAGTTAAATTTGAATGAATTAGATTATAATTCATATTTTCTATTTTTAGTGATGGAAAATCAAGAAGATATGAAGAAATTATAATAGTTATGTTATTTTAGCAATTATTGCAAAAGTATGACATCATTATTTATTCAAAGCAAATAAGATTTGAATATTATGCTTGAAAATAATACTATTTGCATAATAGTTAATAGTATAAGTCCTGGTAAAGCAAAATTATTGTATTAATCTAGTGATTGAAAATCAATTATAAACAGTAATCTGTAAAAGAATCTCTCACAAATTGTAAAGGAAAATAAAGCTCAATCTTATAATTTAGATGATAACTGATTCTAAATAATCATTGTTTTTAAAAAGGAGTATGCTCAAAATCATTAATAAGATGACTTCAAATAAAATTTGTTAATTTTTTTTTTTAAAAAGTAGCAAAATTTGAAAGGGAAACTAATAAGTCAATGTTCACACGAGTGTTATAAAAGATGGAAAATTATTTATTTACATTTATTAGCAGAAATTTAAGAGCATGTAAGAATCTGAAATAAAAACTCTATTACGACATTTATGGCTGAAACAAAAATTCCACAATTCACTAATACAAAGATTTATGAATGGATATTTACTAAATTATTTAAGAATAATTTACATTAGAATGTATTAAAGATTTATATTATAAGAATTTAAAATAAATTGTTCAAAATCAAACTTTTAATGTTTTAAGTTTGATAAATTGAGGAATTAGAGTGTAATTTTCTGAACAAAATGTATTTAATGTTATAGCTAGTATAAGAGAAACTTAAAAAGAAGTGAACTAATATTATATTTTCATTTAGAATATATTTAAAAAATTTTACATTAAATAATGAAATTATTATTTTTACTCTAAGCTAAATAATTGGCATTTAAAATTAAATTTTGAATTAAATAAATTTAGTATAAAACTAAATATTTAATTTAATTAGATAGTGTTGTAAAAATTCTTAATTGGAATAAACGATTCTTGTTGTTTAGTAATTCATAATCTGGCAAAGTACATTCATAAAATTATTATATTTAATTTATATAATAAACAATGCATTATAAAGAACCTTTAATAATGATTGTAGGATAAATAGGGGTCATATAATTCTTTCGATCAGATCAATTAAAAATTAAGCTAAAAACTTCCATAAAGAAAAAAAAAATTAAACATTCTTTTCATATATGAAATAAATTTTATGATTGCTAATATGTTGTGAAAGTGATTCATTTCTTTATTTAATATACAGAAATTGATAAAATATAAAATTACACTACATAATCTTGAATTTGAATAATAAACCTTCTATATAATATAACATAATACATATTTTAATTTTTTTAATAGATTACTAAAAGTGAAAAAAAGAGTACTCTATCGGAAGAAAACTCTTAAAAATTTAATACGTCCTTATTAAAACCAATATTAGGCATCATGTTGATAGAGTCTTCTCATTTTATTTTTAGAAATTCGAGTTAATAAGAAAAAGTCAATAATGAGCAAATTAAAACTGATTCTTCTCAAACGAAAAAAAATAATAATATTTGTGAAATAGCGAGTTACTTTAATCTATAAAAATAGATAATATATTATCCTTGTCAGTTTTACTTTTAATATCTTGGAAACTAAAACAGATTTTATAATTAAATACATTGTAATCGGTCAAACAAGGTTAAAAGGTCGTGAATGGTTGAGTATTACCTCCAAAATATTTTGGATCCTTCATTTTAACTGTTATTCCATCTAATATCATAATTGATTTAATAGTGAATGGAATTTATCTAGATAAGCTTGCTTAATTTCCGCGACAAATTCTCCAAAGATCTCCTTAGTAATTACATTCACTATAAAAATCAACGCAGGGATCTAGCATTTCTAAATAAACCTCTCGCATACCCCAAGATTCTAAAAAATTATCAAATCATTACCGTTCTCTAGATCTTCATCAAAAGTACTTTTTAATTTAATTGTAATATTGGTTTTACCAAGAGATGGTTAAAATGAATATGATTTTTCAACATAAAAATCACTATATTTTGGAGTAAATCACATAAGTGTTCCCTCATGAACAGTGTATGCAAAGGAGTCAAGTATTATATCATCATAATAAACATAGAATATATCTTCTATATCCCAAGAATCTATCTTACAAAGTGTGAATGAAAAATTGTATTTTCTTCCTTCTGATAATTAAAATGTTTATGTAAGCTAAGTATGTTCTCCAAATCTGCCAATAAATTTATAATTTCCACACTCACTAACCCTATTTTATATAGACCAACCAGTATTATAACAGTCGCTACCAAGAGGATCAAAACAACTCTTGTGGAGTATTATTCTGGATAAAAATAAAACTTTAATAAATGAGATATCCAACATTTATGAATTATATTATAATAAATAATTAAAAATCATTTCATTGTATTGCTAAATATAAGTGAATGGTAATTAATAAAGTATTAAACAGTCATTATAAAAATGTCTCTAAAGAATAAATAAAAAATTTATTTTTTTTAAAGGTGCACAACTTTTCAATCTTATGATGTAAATAGTTAGATTTTCATTATTCTAATTTATTATAATAAACCACCTCTCATTCTTAATTTTATTGAGTATTAAATCTAATATCAATATAGTAAGAAAAAAACTCCCAATTTTAGGATAAATACTAAATTTTTTTTTATTATAATTTATTTATTATAGTTTTGATCATTAATTAATGTGTAAATAATAGTTGTTTACTCCTATTAATTTAAAAACGAGATTCAAAAAATTTATGGAAGAGGAAGCATTCCAAGAGTAATAGCCTATAAAATGAAGTCTGAAAAAAAAATATAGAGGTAGAAGGTGATGAAAAACGCAGAACTAAAAAAAGAAAAAATTAATACAACATAAGAATTAATAAATTAAAGGTTAAAGTTATATCTCTCTTGTATGGTATGTAATTTAGAAACAGTTGGCAATTGAAATATTATTGGTAACATTGAAAAGCGTAAATATAATCATCAGGTTTACATAATTTATGGTGAAACCTAAATTGATTTTTGATATCAATTCATATCAATTTAAGGAAGATACCAATTGATTGATCAAAAATAGTTCACCTTTATTGAGTAGTACTTTAATACGATTAATGGTTTAAGCTTAGTCATAGAGTAAAAATCAGTTTAACATTTAGTAGTACTATGAGAAATTAATGTATATATAACGAGAACAGAAACAGTTAGCAATAGATAATATATACCAAATAAAAAGAGTTTGGAAATTTCAAAAATTTCTTTTTTTACCATCAAAATAATAATTTCTTCATTCGTTTTTATAGAAACGGAATTATTTGATTTAGCCTATTAAATTTTAGTTTAGAGTTTAATCTTCCCTTTTTGATTGAAATACAAACAGAGTGGCTAAAGGTAAGATTGTTGTTATTATAATTGTTTTTTATAGAGGAAACAGAATAGAATAGATTAGAATCACTTAAAAATTAATATTAATCGTTATGGTAAATGAAATTAATATATATTTTGATTAATATATTATAAATGATCAATCTGCATTATAATCATCCAATTTTTTAAGCAATTATTATTCGTATCCTGCACTGTAATACTGAATGATTTCTGGTGGATAATATGAATTGATTTCGTCAATATATTATCTTAGCTTAGAGCCTGGATTAGCTTTGATTTCTTAAATCTTTTTGAGTCCTTCAGAGAGAACAAATTGTCTAGAGTTGAATAAAAATAAACAATTACTTTTTAGCAGCATTATCATTAGGTAATGTCTTTTGGAATTAGTGTAAAACATATTAGAGAATATCAGGAGGAGCCTCTGAAATTAATGGTTCAAGAGCAGGTAAGTAAGTACACATTTATAGAATAGATTTCAAGGCTTAACTTGATTTCTTTTTAAGATCTTCACTAGATTCTGGGAATTTATAAACCTTAATTATTTTGAAAAGAAGTTACAGCAAGTAAATGTGATGGTACATCAGCTTCTGCCATTGCTCTAGAATGATCAGCAGAATGTCCACCAATCATTCCAAGAGACCAAGCAGAGGCACTTTTAACAGATTAATCAGGTTCTTTAATAAGAGCATCTTTTAATGGTGCAATTCCTTTAGCTGCAATAATACCCATAGCAAGAGCTTCATCAAATGCTCCAATAAATCCTAATGTCATTATGCCAGGTAAACGTGCATCTCCTTTTGCTTCGTTAATATAATCAACAATAGAAACAACTGCTCCTGCACTGCAAATCATTTTGGCTAGATCTTAAGATTGCCTAGCAATTTCTCTTATACAGGTAGCTGCTGCTTTTCTAATATAAATCAATTTATAGCATATACCTAACTCCAGGATCTGTGTCTTTTAATCTATATAAAATTTTTGGGAAAATGTCTACATCTACTATGGCTTCTGCCAAATCTATTGTGTGTTTTGCTATATTGGCTAAACAAAAGCAAACTGATCTTTTCAATTCTGCATCGTGATGGGGAATTAATGCACTCAAAAATGGTGCTGCTCCTGCATCCACCACATTTTAAGCCAACTCAGCTGAATGTTTACAAATTTCTGATAATGCTCCTGCTGATACTCTTTTCAGAGTGGTTTCTGGTTCTTGTATACAAAGCACTAATAATGGAACTGCTCCTGCATCTACTACTGCCTATGCCAAATCTGCTGTGTGTCTATACAGAATATAACTTCTACTTACTTGGCTATATATCGTAAAGCACTTGCAGCTGCCTCTTTTACACTTGGATCGAATTCTTCCAAACATTACACCAATGCTTCCAACGCTCCTGAATTTACAACAGCCATAGCCAAGGTTGAAGAATGTTTTGCTACGCATCTAAGTACAAATGCAGCTGCCTTTTTATAGAAACGATTTTGTTCTCCCAACGAACTCACTAATTATGGCAATATTTCATTTGAAACAACTGCTTCTGCTAAATCCTCTGAATGCTTGGCAAGTCTTCCTAGAGCCAATGCTGCTGATTATTAAATTGAAGGCACGCAATCTAATAGCAAAGGTCTCAATAAGGACATCACACCTAAAATAATGGTTACAGTTTCATTACCTGCTGATTATAAAGCCTCTATATTTTATGGTCTTTTAGCTAACTCAGCCACTGTCTACACAAATTAAACTCTTGCTTTTTGATAAACTTCAAAAGGTTGTAACACTGCACGACTCATTTTAAATTTATTATTGAAATAAATTATGCATTCACATTATGTTAAATAATCCAAAAAATAATATTTTATTTATATCTCATCATTCTTTTTTCTCCTTCTACTTTCCTTTGGTATGCAATATTGAAATTAATGCTATTCATAATTAAATCAAAACTTACTATAGATTATTATAAATGAAACACTTATTATAACTCTTATTGTGTTCTCTTCATTTGTTTAAATCTTCAATTGTTATTTTACCTAGAAGTGCCATAAATACACAGCTGAAAATGCAAATAAATAAGTCTTAAGATTGTCTAAAAATGATTATTTCATTATCTTCAATGATTCAACCTATGATTTCGATTCTAACAACCCAAAATATATCACTATGTTTGTTATTGAAAATCCAACTGTAGTGATCACTCCCAATTCAAACAAACTTGGTTCTGCTTAACTTAAAACATGGTGATAACATCTTGATAATGTAATACATTAAGAAATCTTATCCGATAAATTCAATCCGAATTTTAATGTATAATTTGAATCAAGGAAATTTGATATTCTCTTTATTACAAATGGATTCCCTAAAATTATTGTTATTATGAACACATAAAATGCCAACTTTATTGTTTTTGGATCCAATAAGGAATGCCTATTATGTAAATACATCTACATATAGACTAATACTTACCTCAAGAATAAATCCTTTAATAAATGTGTTTATGAACGTAATAAAGGTATATAATAAGAATCCAAACTCTCTATTTGTATTGTAAATTCCAATCATTGTCAATATAGCTGACAATACGTAAAGGGGCATTTTGTACTCAGAAACATCAAAAATCACTGAAAAACCTATGTGAGCTAAAGCCAAGAGTAATTTTATTAGCATTTGAAAAAAATATAATATAATTAATAATGAAAAAAAAATGATACGCAGTATAAAAAGTTAATTATGAAAAGTTATTTTGTAAAATGAATCTTCTGTTATTAATTAAGAAAGCTCTAAAATGCTGATGAGTTACTCTTCAAAACTTTTAGCTAATGATTTCGCAATCTAATATTAAAATAAATAAAATTATTTGTGTGTGAAGACTAATTTGCTAATGAAATAACATAATTGAATTTCTATTTTTTAGAATTAATTCTTATGAAAGAGATGAAATATTTATTAATTCCATCCTTGATTTAATAATTATATAATATAAGATATTATAAATTGAAATTTCGAGACTTGAACAACCATAAAAAAAATGGTAGAATTCAAATTTAAATTAAATGTCAATACTTTAAGAATCCAATTATAGAAAAATTCCATCATAATTAAATTGTTTGAATAAAAGGATATGTTAATTGATTTCTAAATATTTTTCAGAGATGTATTAGGAATGAATGAACTTTTTGATGCATATTAGATATTATTTATATGCTAATTTTTTAAGCCTAAGAGAGCAGAATTGAGAAAAATAACTCTTTTATCAATATGTTTAATATCTAAATTTTATAAGATACAGATGAAAGGGGGATCTCATTTGGTATTTGTTAACTATCGTTATTCTATATGTGCTTGAAGGACTTAATCAAAATTCTATTAAACCAAAAATAAAATTAATTGTTAAAAGAATTATAAAAGGTTAATAAATTTGATTACATGCGAGTTACTAAATTTATTAAATCATATATATATCTTAGAAATAATAATTTATTACAAGAAAGTTAAAATGAAATCTAATTTGATTCAAATCATTCCTTTTTCAGGTTTTGGTGCCTTCCTTTTGATTAAATTTATACCTAAAAAAATCTTAAATTTTCTGATTTGAAAATAGTGATTTAAAAGTGAGTAATTTGCATCAGAAAGGAAAAATACTTAATCAAATTACTCAGTTTGGTATAAAGTATTCAATAAGTTTAGTTATTGAATTTACAATAGAATAGAATTATTGCTATTGAATATAATGATTAAAAGATAGAAATAAAAAGGATTTGTCCTTATGATTTAAATTTTTAAATATGGTTGTTGATATATTGATAAATATAGTCAATGTTTATCAATTTAGAGTTTAAATTAATAGAAATAATTAGAATAAATAAAATTATATAAATAGTTTTGTAGTTAATTTTTATTTATATTTATTTATGATGATATAAATGAATTTGAAAATATATATCCCACAATAAATAAATTTAATGAATCATATTGAAGACATAAGTGCAGTTATTAATGCTGCCAGCTCTAGTACACCTACTCCTGTAAATACAGACACAACTTGGGTTTTGGTAACTTCTTTTAGTGCTTTGTTAACAATTTTGGGATTTGCATTCATAAGTTCAGGTGCAGTTCGTTACAAATCAGTGTAGTCATCAGTGATAACAGTGTTATTGGGATCAGTGTTAACTATTTTATTTTTCTGGCTTGTAAGAAAAAATAATATAAATAATTTATAGGTAGGATATGGTTTTGCCTTTGGTGATGATAAGGGAAATAAATTTATTGGTTTGAGTAAATTTGCAGGAATAGGATATTCAGTAGAATCTCCAAGAGATGATTACACCAATTTGAGTAATAGAGATTTATTATAATTTTATAGTATACTCCACAGTTGGAGCAGTAATTGTTGCATCCTTATTTGGATTGGGAACTTTAGAGAGATCAAGATTCTTTTCAGTTAGTTTATGTTTAGCATTCATTATTTCAGTTTTATATCCAATTGTACTTCATTGGGTCTAACCAACTGGATGGTTAAACAACTTTGGATTTGTGGATTTTGCAGGATCTAGTTATATCCACGTATTTGGAGGAATAACCGCATTGTTAGTTTCATTCTTTTTGAAGGAAAGAAGAGATTAAGATGGTAATGTCCACCCAGGTATATTCCCACATCATTCTCCAATTAATATTGGATATGGATCAATAATTTTAACAATTGCTATTTTAATCTTTATTAATGGTTCTAATACATAAGGATAAAAAGCACAATATCAATAAGGATTAATAGCAGTTAATACAATTGTTGCAGCAACTTTCTCAGCAGTTACTAGTTTTATAGCATAATATTTGAAAACTCACAAAACAAGTTTAATTGCCCTCTCTAGAGGTAGTGTTGCTGGTATTGTTGCCATCTCAGCCTATGCTAATGATGTAAGAATCTGGGAATCAGCTCTTACTGGTATATTGGCTGGTATTGTATACATTATACTCATTCTTGTAATTAAAAGATCTCATGTTGATGATCCTGCTTACACAATTGCATCTCATTTGGTATCCAAAATCTTTTATTCATTTTTAGGGTCCAGGACTTTTGGGTACTATATTGGTTGGTTTTTTCAGTCTCTCTAATGGTTGGGTGACTGGTCACGGTCCTAAATAATTAGGATTATAACTTGTTGGAGTGTTGGCAATAATTGGATGGGGATTATTAGTTGCCGTATTTGTTATTCCATTAAAAGGCACTGGTGCTTTTAAGATTAATCCATTTTAAGAATCATAAGGAATAGATATAAGTTATGGTAAATATAATTGTTGATAATTTATTTTAGCTGAAGGTGAAGCCATTTAATTCCTTGATGAACAACCAGAACCTGCTTTGCTAAATAGTTCTCCCAAAAAGGGAATCTTCCAATGATTTTTAAGAAGTTTTCATGCAAATAAATACATATGTCCAATATTAAAAAAAAAAAAATTTAAATATGTTCAATATCACTGTTGCAATTCGAGTTAAGCCTGTAAAATAAAACTTTAAAACAATTCTTGTTAATGGTTCCATGGTTACTCTACTAGATCCTGAATTGGATTTAAATAATCCTGTCGATGTAAAGTGACATTTCTATATTATATTTTACATCCTAAAGATCCTAGAATTAAGGATGCATCATATTAGTTTGACCTTGTTTTTGATTAATAAGCTGATCAAAAAGAAGTATATGAAATATCAGCAGAACTTCTTTTAGATGATCTTATTTCAGGATAAAATGTAACTATTTTTGCTTATGGAGCAACAGGAAGTGGTGAAACACATACTTGATGGTGTCAGACGATATCTTAAATAGAATGATGGGAAACTAAACTTCTGTAAAAGAAGAGTTTAGGAAATAAGTTTAAAATATTGAGAAGATGAAAGGTTAATAGAATGAGAAGAGAGAAGAAGCGATGAAGAAATTTAAAGAGTTGGAAATGGAACATCTTAGAAAAATTTCGAATTACAAAAATGGGAATAATAATAATATACAAATGGATGAAGAGACATTAAAAGAAATTAAGAAAAATAGATAATATAGTTTAAATAAATAGATTAATGATGGAAAATTGTGAATAAGATTATAAAGTATTATGATAAATATTAGTTTACTTCATAATATTAAAAACATAATTCATTTTAAATCATTAGATTTCTTAATTTTTCTTATCCTCTAAAGCCTCAAGCTACTTATCTGCTATTTCTTTTGATATACTAGAATCCAAATATGGGATAACGAAAACTAATATAAATTATTATTTTTTATTACATAATCCATTAGTCAGATTGATTTTCAACAATTATGTGACAATCTTTGGATTTTTATCATAATATCCTTATTCTAATTCATATTGATGAATAACAAAAAAGTTTCCATATGCTATAGCACCTTCAGAATCTTAAACTGGTGAAAAGATTTCTTAGTTAATAGTCTTTCTTTTATATGGAGTTAGTATTTATTCAGGAGGTTCTAAAGAAAATAACTCGTTCATTTTTAAAGTTGCACTACCCCAATTAAATGTATATATTTGTCTTTAGTCTGTATTTCTGAATTTCATGCTTTCTCCTGATAATAACAATTAATTTGTTCCATAATAAGGACAACTAAATACAGGTTAAGCCAAAACACTTCTATGATATGGTTCTTAATCAAGAAATTCTATTTTAAATTCTGATACATTATTTTCTCCCATAAATTTTTGATCTCTACAAATAAAGATCTGACCTTAATTTTATTAAGGTCCTCTATGATTTGGAAAACCATCTGGCTCCCGAGAAATTCCTCCAAAGAAAACAATTAGTTTATCATAGGAATCATGATTAATGGTAAAAAAGCTACCATCAAACCTCTAAAGGAGATTTAATTTCATCTATTCCCAACGATTGTTTCGAAATACATATTAGCTATTCAATAACTCATGCCTGATTGAATTATCGAAATTTATTATTTATTTTTAACCATAGAAAACATATAACAATCTAGTTAAAACCTATATATATACTATTTAAAGCTTGTTCCCATAAAGTTATAACCCTCTTTTGGGAATTTTGGTAATTCCATAATTTTAGCTTCTTAAGAATGTAAAAATACAGATTTAGGGAAGGAAATCTAAAGTACTTAATCTGACTATTAACTTTTTTCTGCTTTTCTACCCCCGATTACAAATATATGATTATGAGTCAAACTACCCTCTCCTT
Organism: Paramecium sexaurelia; assembly: GCA_000733375.1. Lineage (NCBI taxonomy): Eukaryota > Ciliophora > Oligohymenophorea > Peniculida > Parameciidae > Paramecium > Paramecium sexaurelia. The sequence goes on from JPFM01000154.1 coordinate 16,444, forward strand.
TGATATAAAGAGCTTATTCTAATTATACATAAGGAACTCCTTTAAATTTTAAAGGAAACTCATACCAAATACCAAATTAAACTAAATAAACAATGAGCTAAGTTATAATTAGGTATTACTATTGATTAAACTTAATTGTTTGTTATAATCTTCTTAAGTGCAAAAACATAGTCTTTTTATAAAGATTATTTTCCTAAAGATATCAACTTTAATGATTAAACTAAAGCTTATCTAAGATCAGATTTTCTACTAGCTATTTTTAGTTGAAAATCTTAAAATGCTGCCATAGAATTCCCAGATTATTTAACCCTTTTATAAATTTTACTAAATATTAAGGATTGCAATTTAACTAGAGTGTTACTAATTTCCTCTGCGATTATAGCTTTTTCAGGCTGATTTAAATCTTGATTGATTCCTCTTTGTTTTCTTGTTACACCAAATATAGCATTTGAACCAGCCAATTAAAATCTTTACATTGTCGTCTTTTATTCGACGTAATAAGTATTATTGCCAGGCTTATATATTAATTAAGATGTATTTAGTTTAATATGAGGGTTTTTTTATCTGAAGAGATTCAACTCTTCTAAAATATGATAGAAATTTTAATCAACACCAAAATCTTTAAAGTTTACATATTTCCGACATCCAGGACATGCAAAGCCACTTTAATAATAAAAGAATTTCATACGTAGGATCAACTTTGTTATACATTAATAAATAATGTTCAATCCAAACTTCTAATTCAAATACACAATGAATGTAATTTATAGGAGAATGTCTTACAGGAATAGTTACAGGACATTTAGAAAATTGACAGATAGTAGTTAGGATTACTTCTTGACTCCCAATTTTATCTTGAAGCAATCTTTAAAAAGATTAACTTGTATTTTGAGTTTTTAGTAGTAATGAATATTCTTCTTGCATTTCTATTAATAATATATATATAAATATATATTTATTTATATCTATTTTTTATGTAAATTTAGTGAAATGAAAATTCTCTCTAATAAATTTGATAGATTGACATAATTAAAATTTATCATTCAATTAACTTCCTTGAAGAAATTACTTCTTTGTTTATTAACAAGTTAATGAGGTTTTGGTATTTTTCTCATACTTTTTATCATATTAGGGCTTTTTGCATTTTTAATATTTTCTCCAAGTCTTCTTAATTTCCATCCTTTTTTAATTGCAGAGAAAAAGAAAGAATAGATAGAAAATTCAGGATACAATCTTTTTTTTCCAAAAAATCTTTGAATTTTTGAGTATCTAAAAAAATCAAATTGTAAATAAAATTTTACCTTTTAATAACTTAATCGTAATTATATTATGGTTGATAGATCAAAAAGATATGCATTTTATCAAAACCAGGGAACATTGGAGCAATAGTTTAGACACTCAAATGCTAATTGATTTGTGTATTATTATCAGTAATAATTGTTTAATTATTATTTGTAGTTGTTCTTTTGTTTTAAGGTCTAGAATTGTTGATATTACTATTAAAATTTTTAATTTCTATATCTGATTTTTGTTGGTTTAACATAAGTAACTTTTAATCAATGGACATTCTATGGGTATGAATATAATGATCATCATTAGATGCACTTCTTGACAATTATTTTTTCAATGATGGTTTTCCTAAAGAAATAGGTTATGTATTAGCTTAATGAATCAAAGTGAAGTTTGGTTTAGGAATAGAAACTATAAATTGATCTTAATTTTCGGATGAATTTTCTGAATTTAGATAATCTTCCTTGAAAGCTATATATATATATATAATATTATAATAAATTACAATCTTTCATTAGACCACCTCCAAATCCTGCTGTTTAGATGGTGGATTTTGGTTGATTTGATTTTCGAAAATAATTAATTGATGGCTTCTATCCATCTTCATCATTCATGTTTTATAGATTTGTTATTGAACCACTTTTTTACTTGAGTAGAGACTTCATTTCAACTAAATTAATAGAAAATGAATTAAATACCTTATTCTAGTTCATCTTCGTCTTCTTCATCGTCTTCATAGTTATCATTCAGAGGCAAAGTATGAGAATCTACTTCTTCCTGATTAACAATTTAAGTATTTAAATAATCTTAGCTTCTTGAAAAGTTAATTTAAAAGTTAATCCAAGGATGAAACTTCCCAAGATATTTTCTTGAATATCTTGAATTTCTTAAGTGTTCCGTAGAAAAATTTTCTTTTTTGATAATTTTTTCTTTATCAGCACAAAAATGTAAATAATTGCAATTTTGTATTAAATGAGAATTACTTTAACAACTAAAACAATTAATTTATAATGCTCCATAATCTCCTTGTTAAATTCTATCTCGAGTGTCACAAAATTTCTCATAGTCATCTGGAAAGGATTCTATAATATTTAAGAATTTATCCCTTTGGATTTTAAATACTCTTGTAAATCCTTTTGAAATAGCTGTTGCAGTTCTAGGATTCCCTGTAAAGAATGCCAATTCTCCAAAACAATCAAATTAATAATAATTTTGAAATGTGTTTCTTTTTACTTTTTCTTTGATTTGACTTCCTTCAAATATTAATTCGACTTCACCTTTGGTAATTATATAAAGGGAACAATCATCTTATTCATTAATCTTTAGATATTAAATATAATTATACTGTAATGATTCTTTCTTCTGGAGAATATGCTTACTCTTCCATATAATGAAGTATACTTTTTACAAAAGATTCAGAAAACAATTTCATAATGATCTTGCAATTCTTTAGAATATTACCTCTCAATTAATATTACAATTCATCTTGCAAATGTTTACTTAATTTATTAACAATTGAACCAACCTCATCATCATTCATTTCCTATTCTTCTTGCCAAATATATTCTAAATAACTTCTAATTTTAGTTTATAATTCAAATTGAATCTTATTTTTATTCATATAAGTATTTATAAGACTTACAGTTCTACTATATTCAATCGTACCTTTATACATATTTGATACAAATATTCCAATACTATTGACAGAGTATGCAAATACTATAGATCCAATAAACATAGTTAAATTATTGATGAGTAGTTCCAATTCATTTTTAGCAGTAATATCTCCATATCCTACAGTAGTCATAGTCATGGTAGCCCAATAAATAGCTACATTATATTTAGAGACATTTGATTTGTCTCTTAAATTATAAGCATCCAACCATGTATAAGAACTGTTGTAATGTGCAATCCCATGCCAAATACATCCACATATATGTACAACTCCCACTATAACCATTAAGACTTTTAATAGGCCTACCAAATCATTTAAGTTACCACTTAAGTTAAAGAATCTATGAAAATAATAATTAAAGTTGATATACTCTTATATTTAAGCTAGGATCTTATTTATTTTTGCTATTCTCAAAATGTAAAAGATAATACAGAGAACTGTTTGAATTAATATCATAGTTTAAACTTTGGAACTTAAACTGGGCACGAAGAATTGGACTGTCACAGTAAAAAATGAAACCACATAAATAAATATAAAGTTTTACTAAATCGACAAAGGCCTTTTAATTGAAATAATTGATAATTATCCTTCTTCTTTCTTTTATTATTTATCCTTTTTCAATAAATGCTAAATTCATTCCTACACCTATATCCAAAGCTAAAATAATAGTTAATAAATATTCAATAGTTTAATTTTTGGTTTCTGATAATAATTCACTAATATGATAAATTTCAAATGATATTTTATAAGGTAACCAAAAAAATATTAAAAGGTAGGTAATTATTTAAAATGCATCCCAATATGCTATAAATTTGCTATATGGTGTAAATACATCTATCAATCTCCAAAATGCTGCACTTTTAATAAATTCATTTCCTTCATTTGAAATCTGTAGATCATCCAATTGTTACACTTAAAATGAACTTAATTAATGTAATTTTCTCAAATATGATCTATTCCATAGATTGTTTATAAAGCTGTTCTGCAATTTTTTGGCTATGATTAATTTAAGAAATTAAGGTTTAGATCCATATTGAATTTCTTCATTTTCTTAAACTGATTGATATTCGGATTTCTTCAATCCAATAGTCTTTTATCTTACAAAAGGTGTTGGATTTGCTTAATTTATACTGTAAGAGCTATTTGGTTAAAAATCACCTTCCTAAAACTCTACTCTACTGCTTAATAAAGGAGGAACGGGCCCTTTAAATTCTGAATCAACTGAACTTTCAAACATTTTATTATGTCACAATTTATTATGTATTTATTTTAATAATTGTTGAAAGTTAGAGATTAGAAATATTAAATGAAATTGAAAAATATGTTCAAATAACTTTATTTTTAATTCATTTACCTTTTACTTTGATGTTACAAAATTTTTACAAAACAGATTATATTAATTTGAATTCATAAATATTTTTATATTTGATTTTTTTTAACGAAAATGGAAGAAATTTTGTAAATTGTATTTGATTTAGGCGAAAAGAAATAAGTAAAATATAACAATATGAGAAGGAAACACTTAAGGTTTATAGAGATTCTGATCCAGCTTAATTGGCTTTAGATTTTGTTCATTAACATAATTTAAAAAATGAGGCTATTCCGATGATTGAAGAAACAATTTGGCATCATTTAAAATAAATCACAATCAATAAACCATAGCAATAAGAGAACATTTTTGATAGATTACATAAAGAAGCTCATATCAAATAACAAAGAAAATAGATCTAATTTGCTAATCAATAGCTTAGTCAGAGAGGGAATGTATAATCTCCAGTACTTAAATATAATCCAGGAGATATTCTATATTAAAAGGGAATTTAGCATAAAGAATAATTGGAGTATATTTAGATTAGATTATTATTATTAGACGTTTATAAGAATAAAGAAAAATTGAGTAATCATAAATAGAATATCCATTTAAGCCTTTTATTAGTGAAAGAAGTTAACTAATAGCAAAGAGACCGCACAAATAATCTATGCCAGACTATTTAATGTAGATGGGCAAAGATATTTGCAAACATAAAGAACAAATGAGAACAAGTAGATACTAAATAGAAACTTAAGAGTGTTCTTTTCGACCAAACATAAACTAGATGTAAGATTAATTGCTATAAATAATGCAGAAGCTAAAAAATATTAATGGAGAAATCAAGAAATTCCCAATCTAATATATATGATAGATTATATCATGAAGGAATGCAATCCAAAGTAAAACGAATGAGTAACATGGAAAACACAGAAAGCTAATCATAAAGTCAGCTTCTAAATTAGCAAAGTTCAAGAAAACATAGCAAGACAGAAATACCATTTTTAGAAAGGATGCAAATCTCAGTTGTTGAATAGAGAAAGAAAAAAGATGCCATTCAACCCTAATAAGATTATGATCAAAGTACTGGATAAAAACTTTACCATCCTTAAATATGTAGACCTCCTCTTTCTGTATTAAATAATATGTATTAATATCTAGCGTAATGCTGATCATTTACCTATAGGTGAATATTTATATTAAATGAGAACAGTTAAAGAAGATAAATTTCATTATCTCATTGAATAAGATAGATAAGATTAATAAAATTAGAGAGCTAAATCCTTAGATAAATCCAATCAAATTTACGAATTGAAAAAGAAGAAATTTCTTTTTGAAATCTTTAATTTATTGGATTCTGATGGTGATGGAGTAATCTCTGCATAAAAAATTGAAATATCCTCTATAAATGCTGAAATCTTACAAATATTAACTCCTTTATTATGTGAAATGGAATCTATTAATGCTTAACTAAATCAATAACAATTTTATGAAGCTGCAAACAGACTGATATAAACATTACCAATAGTTGATAGAGACAAACTATTGAAAGGATTATCAAATAGAAAGAAAACTAATTAAGAAGAATATTCATTTTAAGTTTTTTAAATATAATATTTTCATAGCCTTAGTTAAACTAAAATTCCATGAGAATAGTCAGCACTAGATAAAATCATTCAGCAAGCAATCATAAACATCAAGTATAATAAAAAGATGAGATGTCTGAATGTACATTTAAACCTAAACTATATACTCCACTTAAAATATACGAATTTATGCTTAATTAATGAAAATGATTTATATTTGTTAATTTTATAGCATCAGTTCTTAATTATTTAATAAATTCAATCTAAATTAAATATTTAGATATATATTTATAATAAGTATTAAATGCAAAATAATTTGGATACTAAAGATATTTTGAGAATTAAAAATTGAATTTATTTAACTCTTAAGAAAAAAGACTGAGCTTTTTGATTTAATTTACTTATCTTATACTTAAGTAAAAGAGTACTTCAAAAACTATCTAATATGTTATTATGACTCTAATTTAATCTAAAAGTATCAAATAAATAATTTATAATGAAAAAATTTCTCAATTCTTTCAAGTAAATAGTAGGAGCGTAGAATATGATAACAGATCCATTCGATCTAAAACCTTTGAATTAAGATTGGTAAAGATTTTATTAAGGTAAATCTGAATTGGCTGTCACTCCTACTTCTACAAAGATGGTTAGTGAGGTTTTGCAATTTTGCAATTAAAATAATATAAAAGTCGTACCGCAAGGAGGAAATACAAGTTTTGTAGGAGGAGCTACTCCAGTTTAAGATGAATTGATTTTAAGTCTTAAAAAGATGAATAATATTTTGGAATTTGATACTACAACATCTATAGTTACTGCAGAGTCTGGAGTAATTTTACAAACTCTTAATGACTATTTACAAGCATACAGATGTATATGATTTATTTAAATAAATAAGATTAAATGCCATGGGATTTAGGAGCAAGAGGTTCATGCTAGTTAGGTGGTAATATTGCGACAAATGCAGGAGGATTGAATGTTGTGAGGAATGGGCCTTTAAGAAATTATATTATGGGTTTAGAAGTTGTGTTGTCAAATGGGAAGATATTGAATTTATTGAATAAAAATAGGAAAGATAATACAGGAACAGATTTAAAATAATTATTTATTGGATCGGAAGGAACTTTGGGAATTATTACATCGGCTAATGTTTTATGTAGTCCGATTCCAGAATAGAGATAAGTGTTTTTCTTAGAGTTAAAGGATTTTGATGAAGTAATATATTTATTGAGATCTGCAAAATAATTTGAATAGTTAGGTGCATTTGAATTTATGGAGGGGAGAATATTATAAAGATGTTTGCCTTTTAATGATTAATTAAAGGCTCCATTTGAATTTAAGGCTGATAAATATTATGTTTTGATAGAGATTTGTGGGTAATAGATAGATTTGGAATATTATTTCGAGCGTTTATTGAAACATACAGAGTAGATAGTTTTTAATTAGAATGAATCTGAATTATAAGCTATGTGGAGATGGAGAGAGAGTGTACCAGAGAATTTACATAAGATGGGACATGTTTTAACATATGATTTAAGGTATATATTATCAATGAAGTTTAAGTATACCACCTGATAAATTTGAATGGTTTTCAGAATAGATTTATTATGGAAGAAAAGGACCTTATAATGCATATTATGGACATTTAGGAGATGGGAATATTCATTATAATATAGTATTTGAGAATGTTGAGGAAATGCATAAGGAATAAGAGAGAGTTGAGGAGAAAATCATTACATTAACAAAGAATTTGAATGGATCAATAAGTGCAGAACATGGAGTAGGGTAGTTGAAAAGACATTATATGTAAGTTTAGAAAGGCAAGGAAACTTATGGATATATGAAAGATTTAAAGAAATTATTTGATCCCAATGAAATTTTAAATCCAGGAAAGTTATTATGATTTATATATAAAGATATTCAGTATTCATTATTGTTTTTCAAAAATTATTAAATAGTTTTGTATGTATTGATTTACAAGTAATCAATCAATATTAATACGTTAAGTAGATTGGAATAAAGATTAATAGATGATTATTTTGTTAGATATTAAATCAATAAATTTTGATATTATAAGAATAGTGCAAAGACTTAAAGTATATATATCATGATGATACAAATTTATATAAATAATTTTAATTAATAATATTAATTAATGAGTTCAATCTAATCAGGATAATTGTTCGTCAGCTAAGCATTCAAAAATTGCTTTAATTAGCTTGTTCCAGATATGAAAAAATTTAATGGTCGATATACAGAATAAGATCAAGATGCGATGACAAATTGTTTAGTCAGATATATTGATAGCTTTAGAACAACTTAAAAGGTGTTCTATTAGACTCATGAGGAGGAATGAGGCAAATCAATACATTTATCAATAAAACAACAATTCATTATATTATGCATAATAATATCTATACAATATATTTCTGTTCAGATTCATATATTATATATAACATGAAATTTAAACTGATAATTGATTAGGTTTGCGAAATGTGCAAATTTAATTCGATATTTAATCTATTTTATTAAGTATGAGTGAGACTGATTTATTGAGATGCAAAAGAGAGTAATTTCACACAGAAATAAGAAGAAATCAATTGGAAAAAATCTTTAATATGAAAAGAAAGGTTTCTAACACGGATACACAGATTTCTGAATACTATGAGTAGTAAATGCAAAAAATGGGTAAAATAAAATTACTCGATTTACTAATGTTGATAAATGAAAAAGTAAATAAACCAATAGTTGAACTGATTTAAAATGATCTTGGCTAGTAATTGTGTAAATTCTTGAATTTAAAGGAACTTTATTCCGATTGGGATTTGTTTAGAAATATATTGACTTATCTAAATAATTTAGTGTTATTACCAGATGAGCATTTACAAAATTATCCAAATTTTAATGAGATGCTAATATCATTTGTATCATTATTTGTTCTTTTGGAAGCAGAAATATTTCGAAAAAGTATAGCAATTAAAGGAAATGATTAAAATTGTCCATTAGAATTGGGATATGATGAAGTATCTAAATTATCATTTACTTTTATAAAAATTGATTAAATTTTGATGTATTCATCAACAACATTTTAATCAAGAGGAGAGTTATTGAGAAGTAAGATTTTTGTACATAGTGTTTGTCATGCATTTCATGTAAATAATAATATAAAAATATAAAATAGAATTAAATGGATAATAGTGTGCTTGAATTACATCTACAGTTGATATCATTTCTATTATAAGATTTATATAAGTAAGATAACATTTGTAGAAAACATGCAGAAGTATTCATTAAACCAGTTTGCAGTGCATTACAAACTAAAAATTTAGATAAATTAAATTATTTATTATAAATATTATTAAATTTAACATATGTAGGAATGCACAATGGATATGTAATTATTGCTATTAAATATAGATTAATTAAATTTTTAAATGTAATGGAGCTCTAGAATTGATATAAATATTAAATGAAGGGTGTAATGATTAAATTGCATTAAGAATCATAGCAGAAATTGCCTCATAAAGTCCATCTCATATAGAAATTTTAATTAAAAATGGACTCCTCCAATTATTAAAAACTAAACTCTGTTCAAATAAGTAATTTATTATTCAATACATCATAGTAAACTAGTCTAAAATTAAGCATTGTGGGTATTAGAATATTGTATATGTGGAGGAAAGTAATTTTATGAAATCATATTTGCATAAACCGACATTACTAATTATGTTATTCAATTATTGAATTCATAAGATGAATAAGTATATGTATAAGCATGTTTTACTTTGTGCGCATATCTTTAAAAAGGTAATTATCAATAAACCCAATAATTATGCTAATCTAAAATACATTTGAAAGTATTTTAATATTTGCATGTCCAAAATGTTGAATTAAAATTGGCTATACTTGAAGCGATAATTGAAATATTGAATAAAGAAACCTGGAATTTCAGCCAATATGGATTGATATGTCCTTCAGATAGGGAAAATTTACGATTCACTTTAAAAAGACTTGATGAAGATCAATCTATCTATAATATGATAAATAATATATTACAATATTTATGAAATTTGAAGAATTTAGTTAAAATCAATTTTAATTTAATAAACAATTATAAATGAATTTATTTCCATATTATAACTAACTTATTAGACAATTACTAATTTCAATAATAATGTAATCATCTTTTAAATTACTTAAATATAAGTCAAATGTATAGTTAACTTAAATACATATTTAAATATCGAAAATCACCCAGTTTATAAAGTTAATTTTACTATGTTAATCCTTTAAAAATAAATCTTTATTTATTCTAAATATTTTAAAGAACTCATTTTTTTGTTATCTAGGAATCTAAAGTTACATTAAAATTTAGATCTATCTGATCATTTTCAAATTTTATCTTATAAAATAAAATTATCAAAATATTTTTCTTAATAAATAATGTGTAATCTTTATTTTAATATATTCTAATCATAATTTTTGAATATTTTTTAACATGTTTAATAAGTTCTGGAGTTGTTCATATAATTATGATAGATCTATTTTATTTGATCAAATACAAATTATATATATATAGATAGTTAAAAAAATGTTTTATACGCAAAGTCAAATAATATGATCAGGTTTAAAAACTCCTGAATTGTATAATAAAACAGTTTCTTTACTTATCTGAGGTTGCCAAGATTTACTCCATTGATAGAGTAATAGTTGTAACTTTTACTTTTATTCGATCCTCAGTGATTCTTGTTTAGAAGATAAATTGCCAAGCATTTGTAATGCCAATACCTTCCAAAATTCCGATTTCATTAATAATTTAATCTTTTGATGCAATTAGAAGGCCACTTTTTAATTAAGTTTATGAACACACGGTCCTGTTATTGTCATTAATCTTAATAAATATAAGTCATCTTCTGATATTAATATTTCTTCATATGCTTTATTGAGATCTCCTGCGTCTAAATATTCTAATGCTTTATTCCATTCAGCCACTTGTACAACAGCAGGTTATTATGGTTTAGTTTCTTTTTATGAATTAGTTGGAGGATCTTTAATTAGGTTTTGAAAGTTTCTTCTCATTTTATTTATTTTATTGTTATGAGTTTATTAAACTTCAATCCTGCTGTTAGAAGCGAAATAACTACGTATTAAATTTATAAGTGTAAGGTAGTCCTCGTTCAAAAAAAGTATTAGCTGCTCTGGGTTTGGTTGTTCAAGATCTCTATTATCCAACAAGAGATGAGATCTTATTATAAGGAGTCTAATTTGAGGATGTAGATTATTATGTGGAAGCCAAATTGTAGCATATGCATGATAGAGTTGATAGATTTTTAGATCTAATCAAATAAGAATATAATAATACTTCTGAAGATCATGAACGAAATGTAACTTATTAACTATTAAATAGTCTCAATCTAGTTAATTGTAATTGAGTTAATCTTTTATGTAAAAATAAGAGCAAATTTTAAGAACTTTGTAAAATAAATAGAAGATTGAGATTGAAAGAGAAATATAAACAGAAATGAAAATGGAAGAAATGAAAAGAAAGAATTAATTAAAAGAAAAGAGAATAGAAGAATTAAGGAAAATGTAGGAGGAGGAGTTTCATTAAAGGATGTAGGAAAAAGAAGCAAAGCTGAAAATAAGGGAACAAAAACTTAAGTAGGCAAAATTATAGGCTGATTAACATAATGAAACTATTATGCGTAAATTTTAAGAAGAAGAATTAAAGATATAATAAAAGTAAGCAAAATATGCTTTGATGTAATAAAATGAGAAAGAGAGAAGGGAGAGAGAAACTTAAGAGAAAATGTATAGAAGAGCTTAAAGGATGGCAGAATAGGAATAATAAATTTAGTATGAAAATAGGATTAGATAATAAGAATATAATAAGAAATTATAAAATATGGAGCAAATGCTATAAGATAAATAATAATATATTAGATAATAAAATTAATTAAAGGAAGAAAGAGCGAGAGAGAAATATCAGAATGCTTCAACTCTAAAACAATTAGAGACTTATTAGATGGAGTAAAGAATACATTCTAAAGAGAAAGATACTCAAATGAGAAATACCATTTAATAATTCAATAGACAATAAATGCTATAGCAGAGGAGAAATTAAGAATAATAAAAACATCAAATAATGGAGTAGAAGAAATATCTTATCAGTTAAGAATAAAATAAAAGAAATTAAGAATATTTTAGTTAAGAATAAGAAAGAGAATTAAAGAAATCAAGAATGGAAGAGTAAAAGAAGTTAAAAAGAGATGAAAGTAGTCTTATTTTATAATCTCATATGGAAGAAGTTTAAATGGTATATTAATTTAATCTAAAATATTAATTAGAAATAAAGATATATAGATAAATAAACTGAATTAGAGAATTAAAGATTAATGGCATTAAAATAATAATAATTTTAAAATGCTGAAGAATTGAGACAAAAAAACATTTTAAATATGAAGAGAAAATATGTTTAAGAATTATTAAAATTGGAAGATGCAGCATAGAATTATTAAATATAAAAAAGAAAAGAATAATATAAAAATGCTGTATTATTAGATGTATATATATATTTATTTATAATTTATAGAGATTCGAAGAAACAGATAGAAGATTAAAACAATAATAGAATGAGTACTTAAAATTATAAGATACTAAAAAGTAAATGGAACTTAATATTTAAAATGAAAAAATCAGGATTCTGGCAGTAATTATTAATATTTATTTAGAGGAATTTGATAAAAAAAAATAATAATTAGCTGATGAACGAAATAGTCAATAAATCAGTTAAATTATTAAACCTAATCCAACAGATAGAATAATAACAAATAAACCTATAAAAACTAAAAGTGCAACTAGTTTTCATTTACCACCAGCCAAAGAATAAAAAGAATAAAAGATGGCTTCGGAAAATAGATCTACGAATAATAAAAGTAAAAGAACTTTAGATGAAAAATCTATGTCTACTACATCATAAAAGAAAAGACATTACTTTATATCTGAAGATACAATGAAAGCTGTTTAATTATATGCTAACGGAGAAACATTAAAACAATTTTAGATTGAAATACGTCCAAGTAAAAAGAAGAAATGATAAATTTTGAACAAATTATTATATATATATAATAATTTAAACACTTTATTTTCTTTACTATTAAATATAATAGTAACTATTATTGAATTTTTGGAATCTCCTTTAATTTTTTATTATAAGAATTGAAATTTTTAAATCTACTTATCAATTGTCTTATATTTTATTGCTTTTCATTTTATTACCAATCATTAATTTATTTTATTCTTTCTATATTGAAAATAAGAATTAAAAAATATTTAATAATTTCTAAAAATATTATAAATGGATTTCTGCTAGAAAGATAATCATTAAGATTTTCAGATTATTGGAATTTGCTAATAATGTGAATAAGATTATTTGGGTTGTAAATTGTGTTTTGCTGAATATCATTATTAGCATGTTGAAGATTTTCTACTAATTGATAATATTCTTTTCCTTGTTCATTAGGTAATGTAGAAATTAGAATTGGCAAGACAAAAATTGAAAGCGAAAAATCTATTAAATAATTCAGATCTTAATTCTTTTATTCGATTTAAATATAATCAACTAAAAGAAATCAGAACTCAATTCATAAATCAGACATTTTAAAAAACATTATAAAATTTGTAGTAATTCACGAGAAGTCTAGAAGATATTATTTTATGTGAGATCCTATCTCAATTAATTAAATTATCTTCATTCTTCAAAGATTACGATTTGCAAAATATTAAATAAATATTTCTAAATTAGTTTGAAGCAGTTTCTAAGGAAAATTAAATTCTATTGATGTTTGATAGATGTAATTTTCTTTACAATTATTTTTAGGCAGGTTATTATATTCAATTCAAAAATATGATAAAGCCTTGTAAATATCTTACATCATTTTATAAATGACAAACAGAAAATATTTTCTAAATTAGAGTCTTTTAGAATTTAATGAAGAAGCCATTTTAAAATCTGATAATTATTATTGGAATTTGGAATCCATACATGGAAGAAATCTATATTTAATTTAAGAATATAATAAGAGTCTTGATTTTTTCAAGAAATTGTGTAATTAAAATTAGAATGAATAAAATGTAAAGGAATGCTACATTTATATCAGTCTTAATTTAATTTAAACATAATAATACACATAAGCCTTAGATTATATAACAAAGTATCGTATTATGGATCCAGATAATATTATAATCTCTTATTTTGAAGGTTAATTAAAAGTATATTTTAGGTTATGCTTTAGAGAAAATGAATGAAATTGAATATGCAATTGACTAATATCAGATAGTTGCTTAGAGAACAAATGAATTGTTTTATAATCTAATTTATGGTAAGACCATTAATTAATTTATTAGGAAAAATTTTACATAAGTACCACCATTAACAATAAGCACTAGATGTATTTGAGAAGATTATCTTGGATGCTAATTAGAATGAAATTGCTTAAATTTACAAATGTATGATATAAATTTAAAGAAAGGTTTAATACTATTAAAATTAAAAAAAATTGAACCAGCTCTTAAATAAGCAGAGATTTTGATAAATACCAAGTAAAATAGTGTTTATGGATATGTATTAAAAGGTATAGAATTTCTATTATAATTAATAGGAATAATTTTAAAAATTCAAGAAAATAAAGAAGAAGCTGAGAAAATGTGTAATTTGTTATAAGAGTAGTTTCCTAATAATAGATGGACTCAATTATTTTAAAGTTACTCTATAAATAAAAATTTTGATAGGCATTATGTTATGTTTGGATAATAAATTTAGAGAGGCATACAAATAGTTATAAAAAATAAAGAATGAAGAATATATAAAAGATAATCTTCAATCAATTTAAGTTATTTGTTTACTTAAAATTAATAAAGTTCCAGAGGCATTTGAAATTCTACGTGAAATGTAAAAGGAAGATAACTATAATACTTTATTATAAGATGCCTTTATGATGATAAAACAAAATGGTATGTACAATTTCGGAGCTCAGCAATTCGGAAAGTTAGTTGAACTAAATCCTAAAGATGCATTAGCGTTATAATTTTAAGGTTATTTTTCATTTCTTATATAGGCTAATGTTATTACTTTTCGTTAAATTATGATGAAGCAATAAAATGTTTCGATGGAGCTTTAACATTAAATTCAAGGTTGTCTTAATGCTATTTTTATAAAGGTAAGGCATCATGAAAATATTAAAAGGTTAATCGTTATATCGAAAGATTGACTTTAAATAAGCTTTAATAAATTACATGAAAGCTAGTAATCTTAGTGAACAATTTAGAAGTCACTAAATGAGTTTTCACAAAGGAAATTTACTTTTTTTTTAATTTGAATTTGACAAGGCTTTAGAAGCGTATGAATCTTCTATATCAATGGATGTATCTCAAATTATGAAAGCAATTGTATATTGGCTTAAAAATAGAAATGAAGAAGCTATTATTTTAGCTGAAAAATAGTTAAAATAATTTTAAGATGTCTCCTATATGTTAAGTATATTATTTTTGGGACAAATTTAGGCAGACTTTATAAGGAATTGAGACATGAATATTAAGCTGAATTTCATTTGGATTAATTTAATAGAATAAAGCAATAAGGAACATACAATTTAATGAAGAAAAATTATGATTATGGTTAGATCTTTATACAATATATGAAGTAGCATTCTGCAACTTTTGAGGAATAAAATGATAGTAATATCTTGAGTGATATATTATTTATAGGATTATATGAGATAATAAAATATGCTGCTTGGTTCTTAGATGAATAAGCATATGATGTTTGTTACCAGTGTATAAGTTGGAACTATTAGAGATTCTTTTATTATGCAATTAATATAGAATAAAATAGAAAATTAATAGATGAATAAGTAAAACACATTGCCAAATATCCAATTATATGAAATATTGAATTAAATATAATTAAATTTATAATGAATAAATTAGACAAAGAAAAAGTCTAGAAATTAGCAAAGAGAGCTTTTGATAGTGTAGATGCAGAGGGAGAAGGGAATCTTTCTTTAGAAGAATGTATTAAGGCATTCAAAGTTTTGATGCCAGACAAATAAATTGATCCCACTTTGTTTCCTAATTAATAGATAACATTTTAAGAGTTTTTAAGAATTATCAGCATTATTATTGATAACTACAATGTTTGCTTTTGAAAATAAAAATATTAATAATATT
Organism: Paramecium sexaurelia; assembly: GCA_000733375.1. NCBI lineage: Eukaryota > Ciliophora > Oligohymenophorea > Peniculida > Parameciidae > Paramecium > Paramecium sexaurelia. Next base: position 32,528 of record JPFM01000154.1, read on the forward strand.
TCTATCTAAATTTCAATGTTTATCAATCTCTTTTAAAATTTGAGCATTTTCTAAATTTGCAACATTATCATTATCTTTATCTTTATTCGAAGAGTTATCTAGAAAAAACTGATGTTAAAGAGCTTAATTTACTGTAATTCTATCTTTAGGATCTTTCTATAACATAGCTTTTAAAAGTGACTAATTATATTATAAAAATAGTTTACAATGCAATTGTCAGAATAATTATATTTATCTAGTTATGACCAATCAATTTCACATTACTTATTATTATTCCGTACTGAAGTGTTAGGTCTTGTAAAACAATGAATTCCTTTCGATAACCTATTAGGTATATTATCTATAAGTACAATTTGTAGAATATAACTCCAAGACTAAAAACATCACAAAGAGGTGTCCAAGGTAATATTTCATCATCATTACTATTTAAAATTTCAGGAGCCTAATAACCTTTAGCTCCAGTCTTATTATATGATACTTTATTCAAAAGACAATGTGCGAAATTAATAATTTAGACAGAACTATAATTCTCTTAGCAAATCAATATGTTTTATGGATGTAAGAATCTGTGAATGACTTATTTTTAATGTATTTTCGATAATTGAATTAATAAAGCTTAAATAATTTGTTTGATATCTGATTCTGTCAAGTGTTTATTTGAAAAATTACATTTTTCCATATAAGTATAAAGATTAATTCCTTTAAAATCTTCTTAAATAATCATGTATTAATTCTTTCCAATTTTATATATTTCATGTATTTTCAATATTGAATCATTATCAATATATTTTAGAATTCTAATCTCTTTCTTTATTAAAGACTAACTATATCTATTTTTTATACCAATTCAAATGAGGATTTTTATCCAGATAAAACATTTACGAGAAAATACTTATTATCAGATGTTCTTATAATTCTATGCATCCACATAAAGAAAGCATTCGCAATACTCTTACAAATACGGTAGTGATCATAAAAATCATAGAATCCAATTTAACAATTAATTTCATGTCTAAATTTTTGTAATTATTCAAATTCTGCATAAAAATACTTTACCTTATTTCTATATATTGACTATTATAAAAAATTACTTATATTCTATACCAAAACCATTACATTTTTTATGTTCATTATATTTCCATAAAATTTTATTCTCTATATCTAAATCTATTTTATATTTAGGTTTAGAGTCTTCAATATACTTAAACCATATTTCAATAAATACTTCTTATAATGTTATCATAGTTGGTAATATCTTAACTAAGTAAATTTTATCATTAAATAAATGATGACGTACACATTTAAATGAATATTTGATAATTTCATCACTTATAGATGCTTGAGTAAGTAAGATATCATTATTTTGATCAAACATAAAATATAATCAAATTATTATATAAAGAATTCTTAATCAATATATAAAAATAATAATCAAATATATTGATATTGTATCTTTTAAGTAGAGTTGAAAATTAAAGTATTAAAGAGAAGGGTTAAAAAAGTAAATATGAATAATAAGGGGAGTTGATTTTCATTATTTATAATAAAAGTATACTAAACAATTTTATTTTTAACTAATCAAAAGATTGTGCATTCTCCACAACATGCTCTATTTTTTGGTTATTCCTATATTTCTTTTTTTTCTTAATGGGATTTTTATGAACTGTCTTTAAAAACAACAGATGTTACAATAGATTTGTCATCCTCTTCTTAGAGTGTTGTTTCCATTTAACTTAATAATTGCTAAACTTTTGATTCTTGATTATTAATTAGATCATCTAATTCATATTGTAGTTTTTATTTTTCATCAATCAATTATTACATTAATAGTTCTTCATTTTTTGCTGTTTTTTCTTTTAATTATAATTTTTATTCTTATTTTTTTTATTTTAATAACATTTTTTCATCAAGTTCTTATTATTTTTATTTTTCTAATTTCATTCTTCTTTTTAAGATTTATTAATTTTGCTTATTAATTTATTCTTGCTCTTTGATTTCTAAATTGATATCTTATAATAGATGTTATTTATCTTTAATCAAATTAGTCAATTGATTTAAGACTACTTGATCTTTGTTTGTTTGTTTCATACATTATGATATAATGTCTTCTAATTCATCGATTTTCTATCATAAATATCAAAACAATAAGTTTACTTAATTCATAGTAAATATTTATTCATCCTATTTTGATGTCTCTTAATCTATTTCTTCCAATTAAGATAGACATTTTTCATTCATTTCTTAGATTACATCATCTATATTTTTTTCATCAAAATCCAACACATGTTGATATATTTCATTCTTATTGTCATCCTACATTTTAACGACAATATTTTCTGTAATTTCATTTTCAGCTTCAATTCTATTCTAGAGTTCTAATACTAAAGAGAGTGCTCCGTACAATTATTCTTGGTAATAGGGTATGGCATCTAAAGACAATTAATCAACGACAGTTTAATCCATTTTTAATATTAAATTTTATATGTATATAAATATAACGAATATTTAGCGGGTAATTTAATTTTTTTTTTTTTAATCATAATTTCTATTTAGGTATAAATTCAAAAGGTGGAGGCTTTGACTACTTAACTTATTAAGATTTTATCAATGGAGCTTTAACATTAGCTAATTATTATAAGACTTCTTAACTAACTTGGAAACTGAAAGGTAAATTTAATGGTTATTTTTTTTTGTCTTCTTCTTCTTTAATTTTAAAATTGAGTAAATCTAATTTGGATGCATACTTTTTCTTAATCAATTCTAATTCTTCATTCATCTGTTACTCAATTTGATTTTTCAATAACTTTCTCTCTTCCAAATTCATATTAACTATCTATGTCTCCAAACTTAATTCTTTAACATGTTCGACCTTCTTCTTCTAATGATCATTAATTTACTAGTCTAATTTATTCCATTTTAAAAAATCAGGTTCTTCTTTTGATTAAATCATTTAATCTCTAATAACAAGAGTACCATGATCATAATCAGCATTTGAAATATTATCATCCATCTCCTCGCAATTAGATATTATTGTCAAAGGTACTTAATCTTTAATCGATTAATGAACTTGCTCATTCTTCTTTAATTTAGTTAATCTAACCTCCTCTAATTTCTTTGAATATTATTCAACTATGTTTAATAACTTTTTTAAATGCTTCTATCCTTACTTAATAAACGGATATTATAATAATTATGACGCATTTGGTCTTTCATTAACTTCCACTCTTAAACAAGCTTTTACAAATTAATTAAATTCTTTAGACCATAATTCCGGTTTGGTAAGTCCAGTGGGTGGATTATTCTTTATAACAAACATTGCTCTGACTGGATGAATATGAGAATAAGGTGGAGATCCTTCTGCCAATTCAATTGCAGTAACTCCCAAAGACCAAATGTCTGTAAGTTAATTATAACGAGATTTACTAATCACTTCAGGACTCATCCAAAATGGAGTTCCTATAAATGTACCCTATTTAAATAATAATCTTTATTTATTTTACTTTGTCTGCACATGAATAGGTTAACTATGCTGCAACTCCAAAATCCGCTAATTTAACTTATCCCTTCTAATCAAGCAATAGGTTTCCTGCTTTTATATCCCTGTGTATTTTCTTGTTTTAATGAAGATATTCGATTCCCAATAAAGTTGAATACATTATTGCACTAATCTCCTCTTGAGTCAATCCTCTATCCATTACCTCCATTAATCCTAACACAGAACCTCCAGCACAATATTCCATTATTAACCAAAGATTATTCTCTTTATAATAAGATCCCAAAAAAGACACTATGTTTGCATGTTAACAATCCTTATTAGACAAATCTTACTTTCAAAATCTTAATCTCCTACACTAAATTTTCAACTTCATCAACCATTGGAATTATTTTTATTGCCACTATCTATCCGTCCTCTTTATGTTTCCCTTTATACACTGTTGCATAGGCACCTTCACCTATTACATCCAATAACTCGAATTCCTACTCTGGATCGTGATTCCAATACATTTTTTTTTTTTTTATTTATCAATAATACTATTTTGAATTTTACAATATTTAAATTAATTGTATATATTCATCTCACTATGTATGTTTCATCTATTATATTAAGGTCTTGATAAGCATAATTTATATATTTAGCTATCTCAACAAACTATCCTTTTATTTTGTATTCACTCTTCCCTTCTAAAACCTCAAAGTATTATCCATTATTAAAAGATAACACAATCTTATAATGTAAAGTTGAATTCTGTATAGCTACATTAATATATCAGAACATTATTACAATCCATCCCTCTTTTTACCATTCTCATATTACTTAAATGCGATAACTTCTATTCTGTAATTTTCTGCTGGCAACAAATATTCTTTAAACATAATATTATCTCATCTTTCTAATCTATATATTTTTAATTTACATCTTTATTTATTATTAACTTTTCCCTCTTTATAGCTAATAAAAAACTAATCCCTATCCCCATTATTATAAATGAAATAAAATATTGCCACCAAGTTGTTCCTTCTTTAAACACCTTTCCTTCTAATCCCCATATTAAATTGTAAAGTAAATATAACGAGAGCAATATAATCAATATCCCGATTCCCCAAATACTAACTCATTTGCATTATTATTATACAATACAGGAACTCTATATAATATTAATGACTTTTAATCCTTTTAAATGTTTTTCATTATTTTCTCAGCATCTAACTTGTATTCAATATTCAATACGATTCAACTGTTTCTCTGTCAATTCAATATCATCATTTTTCCCAGTTAAATATTACTCTGCTCTCTTAGCTCTGGTTATTGCAGATATCGCCCCAACTCTCCCAAATCTCATTATATAATTTTGTTTTAATTAATAAAAATTTATCAAATAATTTTTTTTTTCTTGCATAAATTATAAAAATTCCAAATCTCTCTAATTTAATATACCCAATCAAAAGGCTATAAATATACTTTTCTTCATATTTTTTATCATCTTCAATAACAATTTATATCAATTAATTTTTATATTCATTTATTTACTATTATTAAATCATTAAATTAAAGTATATTATATTATATTGTCCCAAATTTTATTATTATATATTTTACATATTAAATAAGTTAATTTAATACATTTTGATGAATAGTTTTTTAAATATTTCTAAATTTTATTAATCCTAGATAGTAATTACTTAAGGAAATATAAATACTATTATGAAGATATATATATATACAATTAGGTTTATATACAATTTTTTTTTAATTTGCTTAATTACTAACTGTTCTCCTATTTGTGCAATAAAAAATTATTACTGAATTTTTTGTATTCTTAAATTTGAGTATTAAGATAGAGAGTTGAAAATGTTTCTGAATTGTTTATAGGCTTTAAATTTGACTGGAAATCTAAAAAAATGGAAAAACTGAAAATGTAATTCAAACTTAGTTTATATAAAGTAAATAAATATAAAATTTTGAATAAATGTTTAAATGATTATTACATCTCATCAAGAAGTAATTTCCTGTAAGCTGTGAGATGGTAAATGTCAAAGGTTAAAATAAGAAATCCTGGAAAGGCATATGATTAATTTAATTAATAATGTATAGAAACCAATTTAATAGAGGTGAGAACTTCTATAAATGAAAGCAATATAATAAAATTTGATGATGAAATTCATCTCGAAAGATATTTATAAGTTTAAAATATTATGAAAAGATTTAGAATCAATCCACTAGGAAGAGGGGACTGTTTGATCTAATTCTCATTTGAGTTAGAACATTCTTTCTTAGTAATCTATTTACAGAAGGATTTAGAACTATTTCCTCTGAATTGTTAACAATAGTATCTAAAATAATGTTTTAACTTTTTTATCTTCTCTCTTTCCAATAAAGTTGTTCCTTAATCTAAGGATCTGTTTTAGTCTAGACTCCTAAATTATGCAGATATCTAACAATCTCGACTTCGGTTTGATACTCTTTTTAGTCTATATAGTATTCTATTGAGTCATTCAAATCAGTTGAAGACACTGGGCTAATTTAAGCAGAATTTGTATTAAGAAGTGCTAAAATAGGATTTGAATAGATAATAGCTTGCTTCATAGTTTCTTTGACAAGTATTTTAATTTATTATATTATTCATATATTTTGAATTATGTAAATATGAATGCTCCTTAATTAGAAATAATACGCGGGATAAGTTCAGACTTTTATGCAAAAGTTACAAAATTTTTTTATATTAATTATGCAAGCTTGACCCACATTATACTATTTTAAATGAATGAAGGGAAAAAACAGAAATATAATAATTTTTCCAACATCTAACTTTTCTTGAAGGTCATCTTAACATATTTTTAATATTTGAATTGCTATAAATATATAAAAAATGAAAGAACTTGCAATATGAAATTAACAGTTGAGTTAATTGGAATTTTAATTGAATTATATAAAATTATAGTAATTTTATAGTATTGTACTAACAGTAAGAGCAAAATTCAAACTTAACTATAAATTTTATTGTTTTCATTGAATTTTAAATTAAATAATCTAAAATATTGAACTCAATAAATTGTTTTAGTAAAAATAATTTCAATTTCTTTAGCTTCAGTAATTAAATTTGATTCATAAAAAGAAAATTTTATCTAATTCTAATTTGCTTGAATCATTATCTAATCAAATATATTACAATTCACACTTAACGATGAATTTTTCTTTGGATATTAATATAACTGCACTATTTGTTGATTATAAACAACACTTATACTACTCAAAATCTTAATGTTGATTAATAATCAGAATATTTACTCGAATTAAAAAAAAATAAAAATTGGCAATACAGAATATAAGATATATTTGAATTATAATTTAAATCTTTAGGTCTAAAAATACTCAATTATTTTTAACTACTTATAATTTAATAATTAGAGTTAAAATAATAAAAAAAACTAATAATAATTATTATAAAATAATAGGATGATGAATTTACTAGTAATCAGTCTAACATAGAAGAGTTTAATAATAATTCTATTTTCAAAAGAATGTTATTTTTGTAAATATATTATTACGGTTTTTAAATATATTTTATAGAATTTTGTTGAACATTTTAGACCAATTTCAATGAACATTTATAATACAATGAGAAAATATAATAAATGAACTTTTTTAGTTAGTTTAGTGTGTAACCTATTTCCAAATTATCTTAAGAAGTAATAAGATTTGATCATATAAGTAACTATAAAAATTCTAGATGAACTATTTCAAAGATTTATAATTTTTTTTGAATTCTATAGTAAGCATATTCTTTCTCAGAGGTTTAAATATTAAAAATTATTATTTTAATATTTATTATTCAAATATCTAAATAGATTTATTAAAAAGTACTGTTCTAATTTGAAATTATATTTAAGAAATATGATTGAGAATGTTGATTAATTTTTCTTAATTTGGATTTGAATAAATATGAAAGAATATGAAAGAATATTTAGAATTAAATAATTTAATAAATTTATTATTACTTTAATTAAATTATATATAATTTTAAAATTAATTGTTTAATGGATAAAAATACAGATGAACCTGAAATATGTAATTTCTCTTGAGTATTTGTAGAAAAAAAGGTTTGTGTAACATCAACTGCAAATCCAACAAGACCACCATAAAAAATAGATATTAGTGTGGTAACATATATAAAATAAAATTAAGATTGATCATGAAACCCCAAAAAAGTATTTTAAATTGAAAACTCTATAAAATTTATTGATGTGGTTGTTTTGTAAGAATTAAGTTAATCCACTTTGGCTAGCAGTGACTGTAAAGACTGTAATAAAATAAATTAGAATAAACATTTAATAAGATGTGGTGTAGTGATGAATTTGAATTTTGGATTGGATTTATAATAATCTGAGTTTTTCTAAGCATTGAGTTAAAAAGACAAGATTGTATATTTTAGAGAATAAGATTAAGGGAAGGTAAACTTTTGGCAATCCTTATTTTATACGAGATATCACGAAGACCCTGTATTTCAAACCTAAAAATAATAATAAATTAATGCACAGAATAAATAATAAGAAGAATTAATTTACGACTAATACAAGAATTTTATTTTAAGCAAAGAATAACTCAAGAATAATTTATATCCAATAGATGAAAAAATATATCATGATTATGTAAAATTGGATGGAGAAGTCAAATAAAATAGAGCAAATATTTTTGCAATTGATTGTGAAATGGTGTAGACAGAAAATGGATTAGCACTTGCAAGGGTTTCCATTGTAGATTATAATTATTAAGTTATACGAGATATATTAGTAAAACCATAATAAAAAATTGTAGATTACTTAACAAAGTATTTCAATAAATAAAATAATACTATAGATTTAGTGGTATAACTGAGGAAATGTTAAGTAATGTAACAACTACGTTGTCAGAAGCATAAAAGATTATTAAATCAATATTGGATGAGAATTCAATATTGATTGGTCATTCCTTGGAAAATGACTTAAATGCAATGTAGATTATACATCACAAATGTGTGGATACAAGTGTTCTGTACATGACTGAAAGTAATAGAAAGTTATCATTAAAAAGCTTAGCTTAAAAATATTTAAATTTAACAATTTAAAAGGTAAATACATTTTATTAATCATATAATCATTAGGATACTCATGATTCTAATGAGGATGCTAAAATTGCGTTGTCTTTGGCTAAATTAAGGATTGAAATCTTAGATCATTTTCCAAGTGCTTTATTTACATAGTAATCTACTGCAGTACCAGATGTCTTAATTTAACTTTAGAAATTAGGAGGTATACATCTAGTAGAATCGAAATAAGAGGTAGAATTCTTATTGAGATATGATGTTGGTTTTGAAGATGTAGAATAAATTAATGATGAAAAAAGTAAGTGTACTTTTAAATTTATTAGAAATGTAAAGATTAGGTGATTTGCTTAAATAAAGAAATGCAAATGCGGTCAATCCAAAATTAATGTTTGCATAAATACAAAATAATTTTGAGAGATTTGAATCATCTTTTTAGAATATGTATAATTTAGCACCCATATAAACAAGTAATTTTTACATTAATTTTTTAGTATTTATACTGTCAATAGGAGGAGAACAATAATAATTTTTGTTTATTATAAAATGAGTAATGTTTATATATTCATCTTCACATTTTCTATATATTATTTATAATCAAATATTATCTAATTTATCCTGAATTTTAGTTCATCTTATTAAAATATATATTTTTTGTTTTTGTTTCATAATTTTCATTTTTTAACTCTCAAATGACGATATTTGTAAATTAGTGCATTTAAATTTTATGAAAGAATGAGTAATCCGTCCTATTTTTTCTGAGTATTTACATGTGTCCAGTAATTAAAAATATTAAAAAAAAAAATAAATAAGGTTGAATGACAGAAAGAAAAAATAGTATAAAGTTAAATGCTTCAGACAGAGAGTACACTTAAATTCATGCTCGAAGTAACTAAAAAGATCAAATTTAAGGTGATTTAATAATAACATACAATCACAATTGTAAATATTCAATTCTATAATTAGGCCAATAAGACTAATATAATGTGAAATTATATGGAGTAATGTTTGATGCTATAGGTGCTCCTGATTTTTTCCTGTAAAATGATGTATAGAATAGTCCAATTGATATTACATAATGATAAAATACTTTGTTTCGATTGATTTTGTACATTCATTATTTTCAATAATATGAGAAGTATTTGAAAAAGTTAATTCTTAATATCACTTTGGAAGAGTTAAATAAAGAATCTTTCAAATCTCTTCATTTTTTTACTTGATCATTATACTTTAAAATAATGATATATTATTCTTCTTATCATTCATACAAAAAAAAATGTTAGTGCCTATAAGAAAAATTTATGAAAAAGAATAATCAGCGATATTTATTAAAAAATAATAATTTCAAATCTAAAAAGAATTTACTATTATTTTTATTTTATCATATTTAAATATAAAGTTCAAAGTTAGTGAAATATATATGTTTTTATAAATGTTGTTATCTAATATTAAAATGAGATGGTAAAATACATTTCTAGTTAAATTAATCATATAAAGTATTGTAGAGAGCATTAAGTTGTTTTAAATCTTGTTTAATATAATGAATAAGGTTTAGAAGGTTATATTTATTTATATAAAATTTCATAGGAAATTTTTAATATATATTATAATTAAAATTATAATATATATTAAAATGGCTGAAATAAAAGAGGAAGTTAAAGCTTAACCCAAATTTATTCTTATGCAAATTTAATTGAAATTTGAAAATAAACAAGCTTTTAGTTCAATAGGGAAGATGAGAATGATATATGGCGTTAATAGGTAAGGCTAGTCCTGGACCTAAATATGATTTAAGAGGGGGAGATAAATATTTTATTATACAGAAGATGCAAATACAAAATTTGAGACAGATGCTCGAAACCCTTTGAATATACGAGCCAAGTTTGATTATTATTAAAGGCAGATTTAATTCAAAAACCAACATATCCTAAGGTAAAGATCGGATTGGAATCAAGAGTATGAGAAGAATATCAATGTAGTTTCCTCCTGAAAAAAGATTGAAGGGAACTCCTGCAAAAAGTTTGTAGGGAACTCCTGGTCCTGAATACGATCCAGCAATAAAGCCAGAAATTCCTACTCCAGCTTAATATTCATTTGGATATAGGAGAGATATTCGAGGAACTTCTGGATTGCTCCGACATGTTCAACTTAAGTGATAATTGGTCCAGAGGCATATTTATAGAAGCCACCTGCAAATATAAGTAATTTGGAGGATGCTCCTCATTGGAAATTACCAAAAGTAGCTAAGTTGGGGAGGATATTTGAAGGATGGGATAAGGATTAAACATATGACACAAAATAGTATTCTTAATGAGATAAAAAGGGTTGCTGTTGGAGTGCAAGTGAATTCTAAGAAAAATCTTATCCAGCTTTTAGGGTTGGAAAGTCAACAAAGGAAGCAAAGATTGGACACTTTATATAATTAATGGTAAAGGTTTCATCGAAAGTACAGATTCCTCATCCAAAAATATGATAACATGAAGTTAAAAAATATTTATATATATATTTTAATTAATATAAAAAATGCAAAAATATTTAGGTGCCATCTACTATGAATTCAGATACCTAATGGGTCGCGCTTTTAAAGAGACTGGGTTGTGTAAGTGAGCATATGTGTAAACTGTATAGATTTTGATTAATACGGATCTCGTTTGTCTAATGATATAGCTTGGTTAGAACCATTATCAAGACATAGAAAGATTATGCCATTATTTGGATACTATAAACCTACCATTAGTGAATCAGCCACCATATAAGATAATGCAAGTTTAATAGGGTAAGTGAACCTTGGAGAGAATGTGTAAATTGGATATGGAGCAATATTAAGAGCAGATAATCAAGCCATTAGAATCGGTTCAAATACTGTTGTTGGAGATAATACAGCCATTTAATCTTCTAAGACTAGACTTCCTACTAATGTATTGGCAAGTGTAACTATTGGTAATTCTTTATAATTTTAATCTTTTAAGGCTAAAATGTTACAATAGGAGATAGTTGTATTATTAATAATTCAATCATTGATGATAATGTTACTATTGGATCAAGAACACTAATACTTGATGGTGTGTAAATTGAAAGAGGTTCATAGATTGCTGAAGATAGTGTTGTACCTCCAGGAAGATTAATTCCTTCAGGATAACTGTGGGCAGGCAATCCTATCTAATTTGTTAGAAACTTGAATGAAAAGTAGATCAATTGATATCATAATAATAATAATAATAATAATAATAATAATAATATCAGTATAAATCAAATATAGTCTTCGTATAAAATTCAACATGTTTTTTATAATTTTGTTGATTTTCAAAATGACACAATAAATCTAACAATTAAGATGGTTTAGTTTTTCTCATTTTCATTGCTAATCTAGAAATCAATTCTCTTTCAATCTTATGTTTCTATTTTGCAGCATATATCAATTCTCCAACATTAAATTATATTATACTAGTTTCATGACCTTAAAAATTGAATCCATAATCTTCCTCTTTAAACTATTCTAATTGTTTCTATGTTACATCAATAAAACCTAAGATTAATTCAGGTATTCCACGAATCATTCCTCTTACCATAAGATAATCCCAACATCGAATGCAATCATCTATCTTAAATACATAAATAAATAGTGACAAAATCATCTTACTGATCCATAAAGAATCATTAACATATTTCAATTTCAATTTCGGAAACTTTTTACGAATCAAACAATGTATCAATTTAGTAAAAAAGAAATGCAAAGGCATATCATGACAAAAATTAAAACAAAGTAAATGTTTTTCATTTGTTAACATTTACATAAAACATTAAAATGTTTTGTGTTCATCACATCCAGATACAATTAATGTTAAAGCACATACAAAGTTCATTCCTTAACAATAGCCAACTCCTGGGAGTGCATTTGAAATCGCGCATAGAATTCTTTTAAGTTATTCTTGACCACAATTTTCATGTTTAAATAGAGCATGATTGACTAATGTTCTATCAATATCTTTAAGAATATTTTTAGCATCATTTGGCATATATTCCAAATATTTTTCGTATGATAATTACTTTTATCTATTAGTAAGAAGAACCTGCCAAGCAGCCCATCTATATTATTTTGGAGGTCCAAGAAGAACTAGTTCTTCAAATTCAGGCTTATTGTACATTAGGTTTATTGTTGTCTAAATATCATCATTATATTTTAGAGTGGATATAGCTTGTGCCCATCTTTGAGCGGAATGTTCATTTTTATAATAGGGTATTGCTGGGCCGCATTAGACCATCTTAAAAAAATTACTATTTTCTTTATCAATCATTGTTTAAACACATGACCCTGATTTTAGATCTTCTCTTTTCCATTTCATATCAGGAGATCCTGAACGAGGAACGTTGTTTTATATTTCTCCTAAGCAGACATTATTGTTTCCCATTTACTAGATAAATAAAATTATTGATAAAAATTAAAAAGTATTAGTTAAATATAAATAAAGAAATTATATTGATTAATAAATTCAAATATATGTGAATAATTGAAATATTAATAATACAATTATATCATTTAATCACTTTTGCATCATAACCAGTACCTGGAGCCAATATCTTGATTTTTGGTATACGAGGTAATGAATATAAATAATTTTTCCAATCTTACCTATAATTATGTGTTTGCGAGAATGCAGTAATTGGTTTTTAATATTGATTTGGTATTTTATTTGAACCCATAAACCCAGCAGAGTTGACTCTTTAAAGAGGTGTCTAGTTCGTTGAACCAAATGATTTAAATGGTTATTTAGTAATACCAGAAGGAGCTCTAACAACTGCAAGAGTTTACTGTTTTTGCATTAATTATTTATTAAATACAATAATAAAAGAATACTCATTATCACTTATTATATAATTTATAAATGATTTAATCAAGTTTCAAGAAAATAATTATTTTCAAGATTGTTCTGTTGATTAAATAATTGTAATAAATAAGTTAATTAATTGTAATATTTAATAGAGCCTTTGGAAATAAACTTTAAATTCTCTATTTCAACTTCTAAAATCCTTTATTTCCATAAATATACAAACTTAAATCTCAATTATTCGAATTAGCAGAATCTTCTAACACATAAATCAGTTTACTTAATGAAATAAAAGACCAAATTTGTAATTATATAAACAAAATTTAATTTATATTTCATGAAAACTATTCAGTGCTAAAAAGTTAAAACTTAATTTATAGTATTACTGTTTGGACTTAATAGCAAAATAAATATATGAAACGATAGTTTGATGGTTCATGGTTACAAAAAATATAAACAATGGTTATTGCCTTCCATTATCTTTTATAATATTTAAAGAGAAATTGAAATTACTTAGAATTTTAATCCATTAAATGAGTATCTCAAAAATTACTTCTTAATAGTTAACTAATATTATTTATTTGAAAGGAGAAAAATAAAAAGTGTAAAACTAATTCATATCAAAATAATGCATTTAATTGCATGAAAAATTCTGATAATGGGAAATATCGAAACCTATTTAAATTAATTGATAAGGTATCTCATATTTTGGCATTTTATAGATTCTACTTACTTTTGATGATTTACCGATTATTTCTAAGTTTAATGTTTATTTACTGTTCGGAATACAATATTAAATGGTTTCTTAAATTACTCGTTATTTTGGTAAGAGTAAATTTAATGCTTTTTTTAATCCAATCCAAGAAAAGTAAGGTATTATTATTACATTGAAGCAATATGGCAAATATATAGATTAATCTTATTTGTTGAAATAATTAATAGATGTAGAAGTTTTATTAATGTAAGGAAAACAATAGTAAATTTTTATAAAATAAAAGTGATTCATTTTTTGATTAGAATTGGTAAGTAAATAATTTAGCAAAATTTATCCCCAAAGGATTTTAACAATTTGAGAATGAAAATGGATAAGTTATGCAAAAGATATTGAATTTTAAATAAAGCTGACACAATTACATTTTTGGTTAATCGATTAAATTTAAAAAAGCGAAGAATTTTTGGGCAAAAATATTTGTCTAAAGATAGAATAAAGTTAATTGAGATTTAGAAATCTTAGAAGTCCAATATTTTATTTGATCCATGTTTTGCATTATCTATTAGTTTGAATGTTGAAATGGCATATAATTAGATAAGAAAGGAGTAAATTAGTTCAAGATATATTTGGGCGAAATAATAATAGTATGTAAGACTGGAAGATAGTTGGTTTAATTTAGCAGAAATTGTTAATTATTTAACAGCTCTGAAAGCAAGTAATTCCGGCGTAAATATCTCATTTTAAGCTACTTAGAGAAGATTACCTATTATATAATTTATTTGTTCAATAAAATAAATTCGATTGCGTCAATACATTAATAAGGAATTTTCAATAAAAAGTAGAGGCATATAACGCATATAATTTAATCTTATTTATTTTAGAGTTACTAATCAAAATGATTAGATAGTAATCTGGGTTTGGACCAAATTTTATTTATTCTTTTGATCCTACACATCTTGTGAGTACTTCAGTTTGGTATCTGAAATAATATTGATAACATCATTAATTATTAATAGAGGGATAGTATTTTGCTGGATTCTATTAAAGTTATCATGCTTTTAATGTGGTTAAATTAAATGGATTTTTTATCTTAACTATTCTTAAAAGACTTAATGTATTGATTTTAAAGGAGATTTCATAGTTTAGAGTTCATTTTTATATCTATTAAAGGAGAGTTTGATTTATAAAAAGTATAGAAAAGTATTAATTTTTTGGCTTGATATTTTTATATATATATGTAGTTTTGTATGATATTCAGTTATCAAAAATTGAATTACATTAAATAAAGACATTTTATATTATTATATTTATAAAATTATGATAGATAGAAAACATGAGAAAAAGAAAAGTGATAGCAGTAATACATTGAAAATCAAAAAGAGAGAAAGTGAAGATTTGGAAGCTCACAATTAATTTTAGAATTCAGACAGATTGAATTCTAATCATTCATAATTTAAGCATTCACTTAATATATCTGATAAAAGTAGTTTTCTTGGTCTCAAGAATCCTTTATTATCATAGGATAGCATCTCTGATAGAGATAATAGTAGCAAAAGATATTCACAAGATGAATTTAAATTCTAAATAGAATATGAATAGCCAATTCCTTTTATTCAATAAATTGAAAATGAAATCAGATGGCGTTGTAGACCAGATCTAATCAAATAAACTAAATGCTATGGAGATGTGAGTGAATAAATTATTCAAAATTTGAAAACAGCAAGCGATATTGATTTAGATTAGGATATATTACGTAAATATAATAAACATAGTGTTCGTGATTATAAAAAGGATCCGTATTATATAAAATTAGTGGAATTGCATGGATATTAAAGAATCAAACATGAATTGCAAGTAATTTTTTTTATCTAACTTATATTTAGAATTATAATGATCCTTATGGGTTGCTTAGTGTACGTAAGATCATAGTTTACATTTCATTCTTAATTCCTATCATTGCAAAAACAATAGTAAATTCCACTGCTTTTCAATTATTGATGACAATATTGATTCTTTTTAATATTACTCTTTATACAATAGTAAAAACAGAGCATCGATAGGATACTGATGGAATCGAATAGATCATAACAATCCTATTTTTTACAGAGATTGGATTACGTATAATCTCATAAGGACTATTCTTTTCAAAACATGCTTATTTTATGAGTTTTTCAAACATTTTTGATTTTTCAATTGTATTGTTGTCAGCTATTAATTTATATAGGCCAGATATTGTAATAATAGATTTATCTCCTCTTCGTATAATTACTTTGTTATAATATTTGGGTGATATTTTTGATGGTTTAAGGGTAATGTTGACAGCATTGAAACAATCAATTAGATATATTTTGGAGGCGTTAGCAATTGTTGGGTTATTTTCATTATTCTTTGCATTGGCAGGAGTGTTCTTATTTCATGGATTGTTTAATTATAGATGTGTTCCAAAAGACGAGGAAATAGGAGATGATTGGATTTAATGTAATGTAGATTAGTGTCCTGAGGAAATGGAATGTAAGTATGTGGATGAGACAATCAAATTACCAACTTCATTCAATAATATAATATATTCATATGGTTAGATTTTGAGAACTATTACAATGGATGATTGGAGTTGGGTGATGTTTTTCACAATAAGAATATTTAATCCTTGGGTGTGGATATATTATTTGTTGATAATTTTTGTTTGTGGTTTTTTTAGTTTTAATTTGGTAATAGCTGTATTAAAAACTCATTATGCCGAAGCAGCTGAATAATTCTTCCATTAATAGGAATAATAACAAATTAATAAACAATTGTTGGAGGACTTGTCAAATTAGGATAGAGATGTTAAAGATTGTTTTGATGTTGCAATGCTACGTTCGATTGGATTTCATAAAACATTTACTAAATATTATAAAATGCTCAACCAATCAAAGAAAATAAATTAATATAAATTAGAAGATTTTTAATCTAAGAATTCTACTTAACCAAGATTATTATCAGCAAAGTAGAAATTTAACAACAATATATCTGTAAAATATTTTGATTGATTTTTCATAGAATAACTGTTTTGATTCATTATTTGATTTTATGCGAAATTTGACATTTAAAAATATTTTGTTAACAAAATTCAAATCTCTCAGTAAACAACAAAAATTAATTAATCTAAAAAATTATACTGATGATGAAGATTACCTTAAAATTCTAGAAGATCTAACCAAATTTGAATTTGCCTAGTTATCAAAATAAGTCAATCCAAAATAATATCAAAAATATACTAGTTTAGAAGATGTGTTACCATCATTTGCGTATTAATATACTTTCTATATCAAAATAGAAACATTTAGAATTCCAAATAAGATATAGATGAGAAGGTCATCAATTATACCAAATATTAATGCTCCTTAGAATACTTGATTCCATAATACAGTTAATATCAGCAATAAATACTAAGGTCCAACAATATGACTCATAGTTTTAAATGTCCTATAAAAAAAAGCTTTAGAGCCAAAAAGAAATAAATATTTAAAGATGTTGAATCTTAACGTTCACATGGTGTTCGTACAACATGCATTAGAAATGAAAAAAAGACTATCAAAGGATTCACCAAATAACTGTAAAAATCAAAGCGTAGCACCCCTTTCACTATTGAGAAAGCTAATGTTACTTATCTATTTGTTTTAGGATATTATTTGAGTTATGATAAAATTGCATTTAAAATAAAGTAAAAAATTGAGAAGGAGAAGACTAAAAGCATTTCGTATGATCTTGAATACAAGAATATTAGATAAAGGGAAATCAAAACCAAAAGGATTTTTGATCACAATTGGTCTGGTAATGATGTTATTGAAACTCAATCTGCTACTTTAAACTTCAAGAATATTCTTTCAACATTAAATAAAAAAGATTACGTAGTTTGGATTAAAGGAGTATCAGGTATATTACAAATAATTAGAAAATATATAAATAGAGTAATTTCAAGTAAATTCACAGAGTTTGCTTTTGATTTAATAATATTCATTAATTTCACTTTTCTATCGTTGTATGGAATAGCCGATGCCACAATCATATCTTAAGTAGAAGACATCACTACTATTTTATTAACAATCGAAACCTTTTTTCGTTATTGTAGTATCTAATTTAAAGAACTATCTAATAACAATGAGAGTATTCTATAAACCTTAATTGTTCTGTTAAACTTTATCGAATTCACTCTGAGTGATTATATGACTATTACTGAGTAGAATTTAAGATTAATTAGAGGAACTAAATGCTTACTCTTTTATAGATGTTTAAAATATAATAGTATGGCAGTAACAATTGGTCATATAGCATCAAAAACGTTTAAATCATATATATATCTTACATTTTTAATGTTTGTTGTTATATTTTTGTATGCTCTTGTTGGAATGGAAGTATATGCAGGATAATTTGATTAAAATGATGTATTAGGGTAATTGCATTCTTATGATAATGTTCTAAAATCATTTATGACTGTATTTAATATTATGACAAATGATGATTGGTATGGTGTTTTTGTATTGGGAACTGGGATCAATGAAACCTTTGGGATAGTTTATTCATATTCAATGGTTATTGTGCTTAATTATTTAACTTATGGATTAGTATTAGCTATTTTATTGGATGGATTCAGTAAATATTTAGATAGATAAATATTTTCAGAATTGGAAGAAACAGATTAAGTAAAAATTTAGTCTTAGAATAATGATGCATAGGAAGTATAAATAATGTAATAATAACCTGGGAGTAATACGACAATGTTAAATCATTAGCAAGATTAGATAAAATATAGTAAAAGCAAATAAAAGACTGCTTTGATTCAACATTTAATAAATTCAATTAGGCAAATAAATTAAAAAATATTAGATGAATCTCCTGAACTTTATGATGGAATATAATGTGAATAATCTTTATTTATATTCAATAAATCCAACAATTTCAGAAAGATATGTATGAGTATTGCTAGATCAAAATTGTATATTCTAATTAATGATGCTTCTCTGTTATGTTCAATAATATTTTTCATCATTCAAACATACAATGATTATGAAGAGAATAAGGAAGCTTATCCTTAAGAGGTTTAATTTTATATAAATATTATTTTGGCAGTGGAATATGTAGTAAATATAATAGGGAAGGGATTATTTATAGATAATGGTACACACTTCAATTCAGTTTGGTAAATTGTAGATGTTTTTTACATAATAGCTTACTTTTTTTAATATGATTAAGATCACTATGTAAAACCTATTTTTAAAATTCTTTTATATTTTGGATATTTTAGACCTTTTAATCTGTTGAGTAGAATAAAGTTTTTAAATGTTTTAAGTTCAGCACTATATCAATCTTTGGTTGATATATTGAATGTTTTATTAACACTCTTTTCTGTTTGGATAATCTTTGGGGTCTACGGAATCATATTATATGAAGGTTAATTTGGATTTTGTGATGATAAAATGCAATTTAAAGTCAATTATTAAGAGTGTATATAATAAAATAGAACCTGGATAAATTTTAAACATAATTTTGACAATATAACAATGGCCATTCCAACATTGTTTACAGTATCAACATTTGATGGTTGGGGTGAAATGTTATAAATAGCTGAAAATAGTGATAATGAAAATGTAGGACCAGTACCTTTTAATAGTTATATATATACCTATGTGTTTTTCATAACGTTTTGCTTTATTGGCTCAATGTTTTTTCTAAGTTTATTCACTGGAGTTTTGTTTTCAAATTTAAAGGCTAATTAAAGTAAAATTGAATAAGGGGAATTCAATTAGAATTAGAAGGAATTCATTAAGATATCTGAAATCATCACCAAAGACATTCCTATATTCTCGACACCTCCTGATAATGTTATTAGAAGATTTGCATCAATAATAATGAATAATTGGATTATGTAATCATTTATTTTCTTAATTCTTTTATTGGATGTCGTTAATAATATTCTGTTTCATTCTGGAATGAATTTGTAATATTTAGAAATAATTAATTACATTCATCATGCATTTTCAATCTTTATCATAATATGGGGTATGTTGTAATATTTGGCATTGGGATTGTATAGATTCTTTGATAATTATTGGAGATAATTTCTTTTTGTTCTAAATCTTTTTTCTGTCATTGACCTTGTTATTGATTTAGAATATTAGTGGGTTGAAACCTATTATTATTCTAGTCCTTTGACAGAATACTATAGACTCTATAGATTATGCTTTGCGATAAGGAGTTTAAGATTGATATTAATCTTTTAAGGTTTAATCAACATTCAAAGATTGATGAGAGTTATGGTTTATGCACTTCCCTTTCTAGGTAAAATATTCTTCATTTTGATTGATACAATGTTG
>JPFM01000154.1:53017-109761 GCA_000733375.1 Paramecium sexaurelia
CTTCATTTTGATTGATACAATGTGGTTTTTGCTTTATTTGGATGTTAATTATATGGGTAGATAGATTCAGGACAAGTTATGGATGAGTAAATCAATTTTCATAACATTGCCTAAGCTATGTTAACTTTATTTAAATGTGCATCTGGTGATGATTGGAGAACAATTATGACTGATACGATGCATCATAATCCTAATTGTTCTTCAGATTCAGCTTATTGTGGTTCAACTTATAGTTAAATTTACTTTTTTTTATTTATGTTATTATCCAATTATGTTTTTTTAAATTTGTTTGTTTTAGGTTTGATTGAATAATTTGAATCTTTTTTTTAAGTTTAAAATTCCATTATTTAAACTTATGTTGAGAATGAAGATCGAATCAAAACAATATGGTGCAAGTATTAATAGATATTTTTTATTCAAGATACTCTCCAGAAACCTAAGGAAAAGCTATGCATTATAAGTTTCTTTGTAGATTCCTATTGGACCTTGGATCTCCTCTAGGAAGAGGAAAGGAAGAGAATCTTTGGGATGCTGCCAAATAAGCTTCTGCATTCAAATTAAAATGGTAAAAATGAATCAATATCTATACCTTTTTAGCGATCATCATGGTTATATTCAATATAATCAATTGATTTACGAATTGTTTAGAACATGTTTTTAAGAAGATGTTTTTAAAACTGGTAGTAAGACAGCTATTAAACAAATTAAATAATATAATAAAGAAATGCAAATGAAATTAATGAATTACAGAAGAAATCTCTTTATTAAGAGAGCCAATATTTGCTTAGTTGATCTCAGAACCAATTTCAACATATTGCATGATTATTTAAATGTCCTTATAGCATTCAAGGCCTGGGAATCACACACATTAACCTTAATCAAAAAGGTTAATAAAAGAAGTAAAGAATATACTGAAAATACAGAATCAGATGAATAAAACCCAGACGAGTAATAATATGATATTAATTATTATTCAAGGCTTTAATAGAGTGGACGCTCATTCTTAAATGAAATGACTATCTTTAGAGGTTCAGCTTAGATAAGTGACATAGACAGAATCTTACCAGTAGTTACAGATGAAAATCAATCCAAACACCTTCTGACTTTTTAAAGTTAAGAAATACTATAAATTCCAGAATTGCCATAATATGATGATTAAGAGCAAATCTATCATCCTCAAAAGTGAATTCAAATTTGACAATTATTTATTTTGTTTGTAATTAGTTATATTATAATCATTATCTAAAAACTTAATAGCATTTGAATTGAAATATTAATACTTAATATTGAAAAATTAATGCTATATTTTAATTAGATTATCAAAAATGATTAGCTTGCTAAATTAATCCATATGTGTTGATCATTATCATTCAAATCATAAACTAAAAACATCAAATTAAGTTTATAGATTCTACAAATTTCCAGACTTTAAGAATCCTAATAGACACAACCTATCAAGAGGTTCTCCAAATTCCAGCAAAAATTACAACATTAGTTAAGACTAATAACAGTCTTTAGATTACGACTCTCAATTTCAACGATTTAAGATTAGAGTTTATAAACCACAGGAAAGATTCGAAACTTAAAAAGAGTAACATTAAACAAAAATCACTAAAAGTGCATAACTTAAAAGAAGAATTGAAAAAAAAGAATAACTTGATCTTAATTAAGAGAATTTTCTAATATCGAGGATTTATTCATCTATAGCTACTCCAAGAAAAATTGAGTCGAGAAAGATTAAAGAATCTATTTAAAAACCTTTATTCAATAAAACTGATACTAATTACTATACAATTACTATTAAGCGATAATTATAAAAATATGATTAATTAAAAAAAGGGGTTACTATTAAATGTTTGTATTTATCTTATAGATAAGCGACTATTGATAAAATACTTTTATTAAACTTTGATAGTATCAAAATCATTTTAATTTTAGATTTAATTTTGGGAAAAAGGAAATCTTTTTGGGAATAATAAAATGAAATCAAATTATGCTCTAAGCTATTAGGCTAATAATGTGATAGTTCCTATTGTTCATGTGCTCTACCAAAAGAACTTAAATCAACATTATTGGAGTAAATATAATATTAATAAAAAACAAAGATTATCAAAATACTATTTCCTTGTTTTCATCTTTGAATGTGGTTTAAGAGCTTTAACATGGAAATAATACTTAAATGATTATGGTTATGCTATCGATGCTATATATAATATTCCAAATTAAAAATCAACAAGCGGAGGTGGAATTAAAATCCAATAAATTATTCCTAATTTTGGAAAATCTTAAATCAAATCATTATTATATTTTGGATCCATTGATACAGATCTAAATTTAGATTATTTACCAATTGAACAATTTTACTAATAAATTCCTATTGTTTAATCAGAAGTTTCTGTTCAAATGTATTTTATGAATTTCTTAAAGTCAAAATTTATTGATTCTAAATTACTTTATGAAATAAGCATGCTTCATTGCAATTAGAAGGATTCTTTTAATTATAAAAAGTAGCTGAATGTTATAAATGTAAATTTATAACAAATTATAACTAAGATGATTCAAGTTGAAATAGATGATCAAACATCTAATTCTATATTTAAAAATCTGTATTTTTTTTTTCATTTATTCATAGTCATTTATATCATTCATAAAAAAACATTATTGATGAAGAAGAAGATAAAAATAGTTTAGTATTATGGTTGTAACAAACCAAGAAATTGTTGTTGAATTATTTTAAAAGTATTAATAGCGAAGAATAAAATTTAAATCCTATCACTTTAATTGGAGATTTTCTTAGAAGAAACACTTCTATTGAGATGAATTTTCTTACATAAGATTATTTAAATTAAGCTAAGCGATTCAATATGTATTATGAATTAAAAGCTTCAACAATTCCATAAACTATCTTTCGAAAATAGTGTTTAATGGAATGCTGTATTATTTAAGATTGATTTTTTATATTTGCTTCTATATATGTTAGATTTATCGGTATGTTATCCTTTTTTTTTGTATTTTTGTCTTTTATTTTAAATTATTTCTTGAATCTTTAATTCTTGAGATAATTTATGATTTGAGTATTTTTTATTTTACTTCAAATATCTAATAAGAAATCATCAATTTGTTTGAGATGTTAGGTAATTCATTTATTGTTTATGATGCGTCGTAACATTATAGTTGTTAATTCTAAATATATTTAAATTTAAGAATTTTTTACTTTCAACCAACTAATTTCTTTTAAAATTTATGTACAATTATTATAAAGCTTGAGCTTAATCTAAAAGATTCTATATAAAGATACTTAATTACTTTACCAATAGCTATTTCAACTAAATTATAAATTAATATATTAATGCAATCAAAAATCTATTTTTCACAATTATTGTTATATTCATTTTTGCTCTTTTACACTTTATATGTTTTAATAATTTAATATGATTATGTTTAGTTTAGTAAGTAAATTGTAATTCTTATGTATTTCAAATAAGTTTCAAGAGATTTATAAATGAAATATATTTTTAATATTATTGATTGTAAATTTAAAATTTTTATGAAATAACTGCATTTTTAAATTAACAACTATTTAAAATTTCTGTTTTGTTATATTTTTTCATATGTACAAGTATATTAATAATGGTAGATTGTCATATTTGCCAAAGTATGGATCATACTTTTGTCGTTGAATATTATTTAATTGTATGTTTGTAAAATATTTATTGATCTTTACTTCTAATTCTTTTTATATAAGTTTTTATTTAATTAAAGAAAAAATAATTATTTTTCTTTCATTAATTTTGAATTTAGATGGGTAAATGAAATTTATTCCACTTAAAGTATTTAACAATTAACTTTGTTTCAAAAAAACTTATAAAATGAAAAACAGTTTAAATGTTTATTCATTTTATAAATAATATATGAATCAATAAATGAATCGATTTATATGTTAAAAAATAGAATATAAAAGTTGTGATCATTTAATGAAATCACTTTTTATTTGGTTGATTAGAATATTAAATTATTCATCTAATTCTGTTTTCTTGCCTTTCTCTATTTTTTAGTAGAATGGAACTAATGATTTCTAAACTGATTGCAATTATTAAACTATTGATTACAGTTCTTTTGGCAATTTCTTAGAAGATGAATTAAATTAAGTTTTTTTGCTAGCAGAGGTACCATTATTTGATAATTTTAGGTTCTCTTTAGCAGCCTTTTTTGTTCCTGAAAAAGCATCACTTTCTAATTTAGATTTGAATAAAGATTTACTTGATAAGGCTCCGACATACAAAGAACTTGTTTTCTTGTGAATAGAACCTTATTAATGAGTCGATGGTAATTTTGATGAGGATTAATTCATATCAAATAATTATCTAGGTCTTATTATTATTTCTTCTGGTTTGAGTGGACTAACTTCTCTAGTTTCTGGTATTTCCTCTATGATATAATACAATATTGATACCAATAACAAAGCTTTCATTTTTCTATGTAGTAGAATGATAATGAAAGGATTACGATATGTGAGTTGGAGTGCTCTATGTAATTGATTTATGTCTTTGCCAAAGATCTATTAGTTGCTCAACGTTTTAATTAGCTTATTTAAGTTTTACTGTGAACTAGTTTGTGTGAATGAATTACCTCTATCAACAGAGAGAGCCTTAGAACTTTATCTGGATTGACTTAAATTTAGAACTAAAGGTTGAGGATTTACCTTATAATCTGTTCTAAAATAATGGCTATTGAAAATTTGAGGACTCTGAACTTATTAATTGTTCATAACAGCTACAAAATTAAAATTAATTATTTCAAACATATATAACATCCTTGAGTTCATTTTTTAAATAGGTTTAACCAAATCAAGCTTAATAGTTCTAAGGAAATATTCATAAACATAAAATCTAATTTAGAATAATTGTATTTATATTTAAATTAGAGGGACATTAAGTAATTAAGATGAAAGTGTTAGAATTGACATAAGAAATATAAGAAAAAATGATAATCATTGTATAACAATATAAATATTAGTTAAAGTTTCATTGTTATTTCTTTTGATAATTTGGAGTTCCTTAATGTGATTTTATTAATTAATTTGGAGTTTTGTGTCTGACATTTAAGCTTTTGATGGAACTTTTTATTTCTTCAATATTTTTGAGATTAAATTATAAAGTTGTTCTGCCTTTAACAAAAAAATTATTTGTTTATTAAGGATTCTATTTCTTTTTTGTTAATAAATTGTTATTCAATGCTATTTTTGTTGAAAAAACTTTCTTTGCTAATTCTAATAATAATTCATTCTATTAAGGATTATTTCTAGCAGTAGTTTGACAAGATTTTGTTAAATCTATATTACCTAATGATGCTTATCTAGATTTTAATTAAGGAGGTCTTTTTGTTGTTTGTACTTCAACTTTTATTTTTGTATGAGACGATTGTCTAGATAATTGAGGAGATCTTAGATTTCGTTCTGTTAATGGGGGTGATTTGATAATTTTAGTTTTATTTTCTTTAGGTTTGAGTTAAGTTTATTCTATTTTTTTGCACTGAAGTTTTTGAGCTTCTATGACAGGATTGATTTATTTTTGTATGAGTTTGTTATAATTGAAAATTTGGAAAGGTTATGGTTTTTGTGCATTGTTTCCAATCATTTTAACAAGATCTTTAAGAATGGTTGAATTACTAGAAATATCTGTTTGAGTTGATTCAATTTTTAAGTCTTTTAATAAATTTTTCATTTAGCTTACTGATTGATCCTCAGAAGTATCTTTAACTTTATGAGGAGAAGAATCCTGTTTGGCATTTTTATTATTTTCACAGAGGCCTAATTCTTGTTTGATTTTATAATACTAAAGATCTCTATTTCTTTCCATTCTCTTATTGATAGTTTTAGAGCTAAAATTTCTTGGGATGTTGATGTGATATTTATAATATTCGAGTAGGGCCGGGAGTCTGTCATCACTTTCGAAAAAACGATAAAATCTAGATCAGTTGGTTGTGGGTACCTCCGCATGTACTCATTTTAATCATTTAAGTGCAAATGATCTTTGTAATGAATGGTGCATTTCACAGATCGATCTTCAATAATGTCATTAATGTCTTTCTCATAAAAGAAGTTTTATGATTAGGAGTATTTACAATACAAGGCTCTCTTGAGTATAAGGTGAAAAGATCCATCATTTCGTAGCTTTTCACAAAACATGCACTTCTTTTAATTAACTAACATTTTAATAATTATAATGAGGGAAAAGAAACAGAAAAAAAAAAAGATGTATAATTTAAATATCTTGTATATATAATAATATTAATGCAACTAAATTCAATTAGCTCTCCTAAATTCAAAGTGAGTCGTTTCAACCCTCATCGAGAACATTTAAAAACGTAAATTACACACACTTCTTTATTAACTTTAAAACCGAGGCAATCATTGCCTAAGATTTAGAAAAATAATTCTTAAATATCATAGAGAAGTGAAATTCCTTTGTTAAAAATGCAATCAATGGGTTCGCCTTTAAGTTAGAATTATCTATTAGAAATGGAGAAAGTGTATTGTGTATGGAATAGTGAAACTGGTATAGTGGGGGGAGAATAGAAAGTATTTAATCCTTAGCATGTTAGAAACATAATTAAGATGCAATCTTTGTATAAAACATGAACAATTATAAGTTGTTTATTGTATGTGATGGTCATGGATCTTCAGGGCATTTGGTGTCTAATTATGTTATGAATGCTTTGATGTAGTAGATTGAATAAGGAATGTAGAGGAATCAATATATGTTACAATACAATACTCAATTACATAAGACTGTAATAAAAGGAGCCTTTGCAAAAACAACAAGCTTATTAGAATAAAGTTCTTTGCCAATAATTCGAAGTGGATGTACTTGTAATATGGTGATGTTGATATAACAAAATATAGTGCCAGTAGATTTGGGAGATTTTCAGTAAGAGTTTTAGAAAGAATCGGTAGTATATTGTGCAAATGTTGGTGATAGCAGAGCGATGATGGTAAGTAAGGGAGTTAGAGGAGGTCTGATAACAAATTAATTGAGTATGGATCATAGACTGGACGTAGTAGAGGAGAGGAATAGAATAAAATAGAAGGGAGGAACAATAGCATAGTTATAACATAAAGGACAATCAGTAGGTCCACATAGAGTGTGGTTGGATGAAATGTAAGGATCGGGTTTGGCAATGTCGAGAAGTTTTGGAGATACATAGATGTAATAAGTAGGAGTGACATCAGAGCCAACAATTTATGAATCAAAGGTAAGACAGTAAGATTTGTTTATGGTGATTGCATCTGATGGTATTTGGGAGTATTTGACAAATTAATAAGTGGCAAAATTAGTTTATGAAAAATATGATCAGTAAGATCAAGCAGCATAATATTTAATATAATAAGCATAACAGCAATGGAAGGAAAACGATGTTGTAATAGATGATATAAGCTGTATCATTGTGTTTTTTAATTAATCATTATGATAATTATAAAAATTAAATTACACTCTCATTATTCATAATAATTTTATTGAGGATTCATGTAAAAATCCAGTAACATAGATCTTTATTATTCACTATTAACATTTGAAGAATTCTTTTGATTTAGAAACTCTTTGAATAAATCTTGATCTATTTTGTCATATTCATCTTCATTTGTATCTAAAAACATTTAATTAAATCATCTTACAACAACTTTCAATTATTTCCTATCTTCTCTATTTGTAGTTTGTTAATGCTTATTCTTTACCAACTTCTACTAATTCTATTAACAACTATTTCATTAACAACCTCTTTTTGCTTACAAGTGTTCTAGGAAATAGTTTCAATTTATAAATTCCTTCTTGGGATTCAAAATCAGATAACAAATAATTTGGATTCTATAAAAATGATTCTGCATATTCTAAAAGAAAAGCTCCACAATCCACATAATTGACTTGACGAGGTACTAATAATTAGTATGCTGGGATTTATTTAATTGGAGAATCATTATAATTAACGTCTTATTACATTTTATCACATTACATTTTATGCAAATACCTTTTAATTTTATTAAAATAACATACATTTTTATTATTGTAACTAACTTTTAATCTATTATTCCAAAACTATCTAAATAAATGATTATTGAATCTGAAAAAGATTTACTTTATTTATGAGCTATCAATAATGACCAATGTTCAGGTAAATTTATTGGAAACAATAAATAATCTTTCTCAGTTAAATCTTCTTTAACCCATCTCTTTATATGTTCATACGATTATTTGAATATCTCATTTATTCTATGATTATCATTCTATTAGATTGTCTATAATTTATCAAATGGACATAGTTTTTCTACAAAATATGTATTAAAGATATAGGTTTTTTATCTCAACTATTCATCAAGTAATTCAAACTCAATAAATTTTAAATAAAAGTTTATAATCCCATCATTCAAATAATTGGGTGGATTTAATTTTAAAACATCGTGATATTTGATTTGTAGTGTTTTTTTCTAAGTCCCACTTGAAAATTAAAAATTATATTCGTAATCTTCTTTTACTTAAGTGTCTAACTCTAAAATTCTTTCCAATATTGCTAAATCCTAAAACTTGGTAAATCGCTCCTTCTATTATTGCTTTATTTGATCCCACATTTATTGATGCTTCATCTAAGTCTATCTCTTGGTCCTATCATTCGACTCAAAATTTAAACTAATTATTGATAATTGTACTATTTTGGATCACTATATAATGGTGTTACTAATTATAATTAACAAATTAATTTATCAAAATTCTCAAGCGCTCTTTTTGTATCTGCTTGTGAAATAAATTTAGGTTCTATCGGCTATTTTTAATCTTCAATCTAATCATTGGATTTTACAAAACTTTACCTATCTTTGAACTTTTTACTTAACTTCCTCCTCTGGCAATTCAAAGTCAACTTCTTCTAATATTTTAAAAGCATTCTGATAGCTTTCTTTGTATTATTAAAGGTAATTAATAATATTTGATTGCTTTTGCTCAGACATTTTAATTTAATAATAATAATTTTTTTTTAATTTATATATCATTAACTTCTCCTTCTTTATTATAATTAAAGTGCAATTAAAAATTGATCAATTCTTGGATATTCCAATCTCTTCACCTCCAACTATTCCAATTTCCTTGGATCTCTTGAAGTTAAAAATTCCCTCAAAATAGCCTTTTCCTATTCATTCATCATAGCTATAAATTCAGCCAATTCATTTGGTTATTATTATTATTATTATTATTATTATTATACTTATAATTATTATTATTATTATGCTTATAATTATTATTATTATTATGCTTATAATTATTATACTTATAATTATTATGGTTATTATTATTACTATTATTACAATTATGGTTATTGTTATTGAATTTGAGTCTACTATATTGTATGTTATGGATGAATATGCATAATTGGCTATTATAAAACCGGTGGTTGTTAAGGAATTTAAGTAGGTTATGATTATTGAATTGGATTAACCATTTAATTAGGGATTTAAGACTACTAATAATAAATATATATAGAAATACCATAAACATAGATATTTAAGGAATTTAGTATGTTTAATGAAGAGATTACTACATGGACTACTATTATTATAATTATTGTTATTATTATTGCTGTTATTAGATTCCAGTCTACTATTGGATGGATTACATAGGATGAATGTTATAATCTTATCTTCTTTAAAGTCTAGGATCTTCAGGTTGATGAAATGTAATTGGTGGAGCTATTGAATCCAACTATAATATTTGTATAATATTTCTACTAGATTATAATTGCTATTTGCATTTTAAGGTCTTATGGGAATGACTGGAGTACTATTTATTGGATTTTAATGAGGTTGCACATTAGGTTATTATAATGGGAACATCATTTCTGGTTTATAAAGAGGAGGTGGAGCATCAACAGTAGTTTATCTTATTGGAATAGGAACAGCTGGTCTAATTGGTTCTAAATTTGGCTAAGCAGTTGATATCTTGGCAAAACCTACTTTATCTTTAGAAATTATGGGTTATCTAATATAGAGTGACATGATATCATTGATGATTGTTTTAGGGTAATTTGGAATTTCTAGTGGTACTAGTTTGAATATTTGATCTTTATATAAGACTTCTGGAAAAACAAATGTATTTTATTCCGTAGATTTTTCTTTTTTTTAATCTTTAAATGCTAATTTCCATGGGGTTACTTCACTTATTGTCAGGGATTGATATTTCAACATTTTATCACCTTCTAGAACTGTTGATTTAAAAAATGAACTAAGAATTTATTGTTGCTTTACTTTTGATTGCTATGATTAAATCTTATCTTAAATCTGTTGAAAGACAACATAATGTGAACGTGGTTCACTAGGTAGTGTTACATTTTGATCTTTAATATCTTTATTATTTGATTCAATTTGTTTTTATAAAAATTAGAGTAATTTTGCATGTTTGTTAAATAAAGGTATATTATTGAGTAAATTGGATAAATTATTGATAAAGTCAACAATGTTTTCTTGCTTGTTAAACATGAAGGTTTAAATGGCTCTTTTTCTGACATCTCCAGGATGAATAATATTATTGGGTATTGATACAAATAATCTAAAAAGTAAACTAATAAACTATTCAATTATTGATGTGTAAACTGATTAAAATGGTAAGTTATTGTAATTGAGAAGAGATTGCTGAACTAAATCAACAATACTGTATAATTAGAATATAGGTTTAGCTTTGTATGGGGTTTGAGTATAGTCCGAATATAGAAGGATATTTTGTCCAACAATATTTTTAGAAGTGCATTCTAAGATTTCAAGAATTAATTTAGTAGAAATCAAATTTAAATGATAATATTCTTTTGAACTTTCTTAATATTCAACATTTTTAATTAAATTCTTAGCCAAACTCTTTAACAAATCTTATAAATAAGTGATATGAGGAATGTCTTCAATTAAATATTGATAAGATTAAGATTCTGATTACAAAAATGAGCTAACTCCACATTCATGATCTACTGCCTTTTTAAAAATTTGTAGAATTTGATTACGTAAGGTAGCTATCAGTAATTTATAAGATTTTTCAGTTGGTTGAATATCGCAGTAATCATTTTCTGCATCAATTAATTTATATATTTTGATCATATCTTCATTTAGATGTTCATAATTAAATATGTACATAAATCCGCAATTACATAAACAAATATCAATGGCTTGTGTTAGAAATAAGCCTAATAGCACCCAATCTTATCTATACTTTAAGTAGAGTTATAGATCTTCTTTTTTAGCCAATGCTTTAATTTTATTTGAATAATTTTTTAGTTGATCTTCAATTATTTTGAAGAGATGTTAAGATATATTATGATCGTATAATTCTAATAGATTTTTTAAGACTTTGAACATCTCATTTTGTAGAGTTGAATCAAAAGTTCTTAAAGATGATTACATTAAATTTTGTAAACATTTTTAATCTCCCATAGTATCAATCAAGAATCCAAGATCTCCGTTTTTTGTATAATTTTCAAATTCATCATCATTTTTACGCATAGGTTTAAATAATACATTAAAGAGATTATTACTAAATTAAGGTTTATTTTAATTGTCTTTAATCAGATATTAGATTAGATTCAAAATATACTTCTATTCCTCTTGATTTCTAAAAGCTTACAAATATAATGATTAAAATAATGTTTAGATTTCTTAATTTCCTTGTTAAGCATGAACTTTCAATTACTCATTGTCATCATCTTAAAAGGAATTTAATGTTATAACATAATTAAAACAATTTCTTAGTATATTTAATAAATTGTCTACTTTTTATTTACATCCTCTCAATCCATTAGGTTATACTTTTTATAGTGAGACCCATAAATCAATGAGAATCTTGCATAAATCATTAGAATGGAAAGAACTCTCACAACCTAATTATACTCTAAATTTTAATCTTTCCTAAATTAATTCTATTGTATTATAAGTGAGATCAAAGTAATGCCTCAAAATCTATTATTAATTTGGTAATTTAATTAACATATATTCAGTTTGAATATTTTTGGATGTCATTGCTGAAAATAAACTGATTAATTTCCCTGCAAAACATTCTACTCCTGCAATTACTTCATGTTCGAAAAATGGAATAAAATAGAACTTATTACAATCGCATAACCATTTGAAGATTTTGATTGCTCCATCTAAAAATTATAAATTTTAATAAGGTTAATCAAAAGTTCCTAACAAACGAAATTCTTATTTTAATTCTTCATGAATTCCTTTTTTATGTTCTCCAACTCCAAAATATTCTTTCAATTTATTCTTATCAGGATCCTAATTGATTGCAACGAATTTTAATTTAGAATGAAATGATTCTCTGATAGCTTTAGTTGTATCTTTAGCCAAAAACAATTCATATGGTTCCAATACTCCTGCCAATAGAATTTAAGACAAACGAAAATCTGAACTAAATCTGGTTTTCTCTACATTGGCATACTTAATGAATCTAGCATTTGGTGCAATTAGACGATCTGACAAAAATAACCCTTTATGCGTATCATTATATCTTAAGACTATGATTATTATTTTTAAATTTACTATTTATAAAAATATGAGACATAATTGTAATTTCTACTTCATGTTCAATTATATCATCCAATTTAGTTACTGACATTATATATAATAGGGCTTCACTGAAGAACTCATTATTCATCAGATGAGTAACAGCCGCACAATTTTGAGTTATTTCATCCTATTCTTCAGTATATTATTATAATTAACCCAACAATGATATCAATTCATAATCATAATCAGAACCTAATAGTTTTATGTAAATTTAATCCATTAAATTTATCAAAACTAATGATGATTTTATTAAATTTAATAATTATATATCATTGTTTTTTGTTAATACTCTTATTATCAACTTTAAGGCTGTAGTCTCTTGACAAATAACTACTATGCCCCCCTTTATTTATAAGATACTATAAATCAACTAACAACACTGACTATAATTCTAATTAAGCACCATCATTGCAGCAATATATTTCATAAATTACATCTATTTAAACCACATCGCATTTGCATATGTAATACATTGATCCTTTATCTGCAATATTTCTTTAACTAACTTAAAATTGGCAATCTTTGTTTTCTCTGCATCAAATAAACAATACATTAAGTCTCTTTGTTTATCACAATAAAAGTCCTTCTGAACTGCAAACAAAAATAAATCTAATCCAAAAAGATTCTCGAATTCCCACTGGTAAGGTAAATTTGTTTATAAAAACTCCATTGTTCCATCTTCATTAAAATTCATTTTCCCTTAATAAACTAAATCAATCATATTCTTCAACTTTCGGAATCTTACATATATCTATAATCTATTTAAAGCAATATGACATGCTTAAACTATCTTCTCATCCTCACTTTTTGATGCAGTATAAGCCAACAATTAAAACCCATTAAAATTATTCACTTACTCTGTAGAAAACTATTACTATTCTTAAGTAATCGACTTACTTTTACTCCTACTTCTGCTTCTATTTTATTTCTTATTTTTCTTTTTCTTCCCTTCCTTATTCTCTTTCTTCTTCTTTTCTTTATCCTTCTTTACTTTCTTCTTCTTCTTTGGTGATTTCTCATTATCCTAAGTCTTCATTTCCACATTACGTGTTAACAATTCACTACAAAATTCCACATGATTCATGCAATTATATAATGTCTCTATCACCTTTAATTTAAAGTAACTAGGTGATTGTTACTTCTCAATTAAAAATTCCAATAATTTATTTAAACCTCCCTTATCCAAAAATAACAAAGCATGATATTTTGAACTAAACAATTAAATTATAATTGGAAATGCCCTTATAGCCGAAGAATAAGATGCTTTTATTGCAAATATCACTGAATCAACAAGAGTAGTAGGTAATAATTTATAAATACGATCTACATCATTAAAATGAGCAGCTGAATGAATATCAGCTTTTGAATGTTTTAAATGCTTAGTTAAAACTCTATGTAATTGTTCCAATTTTTCATGATATAATGAAACCAATTGTTTATCTACGAAATCGTAATCTTGATCAATAGATTTTAGTTCTTTTGCTAGGATTTCAATTTATTTTTATGATTCCTGTTAATTAAATTATTTATCTTCGAGTAGTAATTAAGGTTGGATATTATCTACGCATAGATGGTAATTTTCTTGGTTATAGATATGATCTAAGACTTCATTTCTTTATTTAATGATTTATTAATAGATTTTGTTATCAACAGGTTAATTAATTGAACGTACTCTTTATATTCTTTCGTCAATTACATCATTTAATTCCTGTAATCCAATATTCTTACCATAAGCAGGATATTAAGTTTGAATGGCATTTCCAGACATAATTTCACCATACATGCATATTGTAAGTCTTTTGTATTATCCTCGGAAGACTATAAAATCAGTTATGTACTATTGGAATATATAAAATAATACTGGTTATTCAAGAGTTATAAGTATATCACAATTATTGGAGGAGATTTCTGGGCTGCCAAATAAAAGTTAATATCTTGATGAAGGTTTATTAATCTAATATGATTTAGCGAAAATCTCTAAATTTCGTATTGGCTCTTCACTTTAAGTAATAGTAATTAATTTTTTGAGATTCTAGTGAACATTAAATCCAGGTTTGACAATTCTGATCAATTAGACCTTGACTAATGATTGGAAGATGATTTCATCGCAGACTTTTCCTTCTTTGACTTTGGATCTTGTTTGGTTCTATCCACTTTCTAAATGCTCCAAGTTATCAAAGTATAGCAATTATACAAAGTGATCCATGGGAAAACTCATAATCAAAAGATTTTTAATTAAAATAAAATAAATGTCGTTTAATGAGAAGTAACAAAAGAAGCTTAACGAGCATAAGGAATTGGCATAGAAATAGAAAGATGCTAATGAACGCTTTTAAGAAGGCAAGAAGATTATGATGAAAGAGAATAAGACAGCAAATGATTTTGATCGTGCAATTCAATTGTTTTCTGAAGCAGTCACATTATTATAAGTAATCAAAATAACATAAACTTAACAAGAGCTCAAATTAAACGGAACCTTAATATGCTAAATTTTATGCAGCAAGAGGAAATGCATATATGTAAACAGGACAATACTAGAGAGCGTTGTTTGATTTTTCCACAGCTGTAAGATTTGAAGAGAATAATGCAGAACATTACGGTGCTCGAGGAAACTGTTTCTTATAGTTGGGAGAAGTTAATGATGCTTTGAAAGAATATGATAAAGCAATTCAAATAAAATCAACAGACGGTTTCTTATTTTTAAATAGAGCTCTTGTTTATGCCAGATTGGATAACTATAAAAAAGCAATTGAGGATTACTAATAAGCTTTAAAATATCTAAAAGATTCAAATGCATAGTTCAAAGCACATTTTCATATGGGAAATTGTTATAGACAAATCAAATGTTATGATTAATCAATCGAGCATTTATAAAAAGCTTGTGAGATCAAAAAAGATGAAGCACCTGCTCATAATAATTTAGGATTGTCGTATTTTGAAAATTAATAATATGAATTGGCATTAGAGAGATTTACTAGAGCCATTGAGTAAGACGAATCAAAGGCAACCTATTATAATAATAAGGCATTGGCATTATATCATCTTGGAGATTTGAAAGCAAGTCTAATTGAATTTAATAAAGCACTTGGGATTGATAACCAAGATGCCAGAGCATTATATAATAGAGGAAATACTCATTTGGCTCTAGGAAAAAGAGCAGAAGCACATGCCGATTATGATAGAGCAATAAAATTGTCTCCTGAGAATTCTAAATTTTATCATTCTAAAGGATTAGCATATTAAGATTCGGAAGAGTATGAAATGGCTATTAAAATGTTCAAGGAAGCTTTAGTTTTTACTCAAGATCATATGCCATCTATATTTCATTTGGGTCTTATGTATCATAAGAATGATAATTTAAAAGAAGCTTTGTAATTATTTACTTAAGTTTTGAATGCTGGAGGGAAAGATCGTTTAGTCTTCTCTTCAAGAGGGTTGGTTTATATGGATATGAAAAATTATGAATTGGCAATTTAAGATTTTGATGCTGCAATTGAAATGGAACCAACTTATCCAGAGACTTATTACAACAGAGGTTTGGCAAGAATTGAAATGCATGAACTTAATGATGCAATTAAAGATTTTGAATAAGCTCTTGAACTCAATTCAAATAATCCTGGTATATACTCAGGTTTAGGGTAAGCTTATAGATTGAAGAAAAATTATGAGAAAGCACTATTCTATTTAGACAAAGCTCTGAAAGAATCTCCTCATAATCAAGAATTTTTAGTTTAAAGAAGCAATATATTTATAGATAAAAAAGAATATCCAAAAGCTATCATTGATTTAACTAGTGCTTTAGATAGAAAACCTAATGATGCATAAATTTATTATAAAAGAGGACTTGCCTATTATAAAAATTAAGAATTCAAAAAAAGCATTGCTGATCTTTATAAGGCATTTGAAAATAAACCATTCTAAAGTTATGTCCCAGATATACATTATCATCTTGGAATTTCATTTGCTAATCTTGAAATGTTTGACTAAGCCATTGAACCACTTACAAATGCTATCGATTTACAAAAATATGAACCTGCCTACATTCATGAAAGAGCTAAGTGTTATTTACTTGTAGGTCAAAATTAATTAGCCTTAGAAGATTTTGATAAGGTCATTGAAATGCAAGTATTATCTATTTCCATAATATATAATAGCCTCACAACTCACATGCCTATTTTGGAAGAGCCTTTGCTCATAAAGCATTATAATAATATGGAAAAGCAGCTGAAGATTTTGGAAGAGCAAAAGATCTTGATCCTATGAATCCTAAATTAATTGTTAATTTTAAGTAAATCTATTATGTAAAATATATCAAATTGTGCAATCCTGGAGAAGAACAGAGATGATATTTATTATAGAAACTTAGAATTTAATAATAAATTAAATTTTTTTCTTATTAGCTTTGATTGCTTTACAATCTCCCTTTTATTTTCTTATCAAATATGGGGATATTAATTCAAATATATGGATATTAATTCTAAATTTACAAAATAAATTTTAATGGGTTTTAAAATAATAATTCCTCATTCAAATATTATTTAATAAATCTCACATTCTACAATGTTTGGTTCTAGAGCTCCAAATAAATGTGATGAATATTTTGATGTATCTACTCCAAGTGGGGCTGAATAACCCATTCCTAATCTTGAATATCCAGATTTGAAATCAGAATTTATTCTAATATCCTAATCGCTATTGCATGTGCCTCCAAATAAAATGTATTATGGGGAAAACCATTAAGATTATTTACCCTAAGATTTTATTATTGGATAAATTTATTATAAAGTTTAAGAGAATAAAAATGATGGGTTTGTTGCTACATTTTCACCGGTATATTCTGTTGATTTCCATTTGTATGGAGTAAACGCACCAAATATAGTACTAATATTATTGGATGACTTAAAAAACCAGAGTAAATTTTCTTATCCTAATATCTTATTTTAAATAGCTTAAAAGTTCAATCCATGTTCTAAACTGTTGTAGATTTTCCCTTTTTATATCACCTTTTTTTATGTAAAGGTTTAAATCGTATTTATCAGATATTGCACAAAGTTATTTTAGATAATTTGCTATTCATTATAAAAGAAATTCTTAAAATCTTATTCCGCTTTGTTTAAAGATTAAACTATTTATTGAAATTATCCACTCGATTAAAAACTATAATATTTTATTAAATAATACTGTTGACACATAGTTTTGTAAAAGACTTCTAATTTCTAGAGATCATTTTTTATATCCTCTTATTTAATATCTCTTAAATATTAGAAATAATTTTAGAGCTTATTTTCTATCTATTAGATGATTTCATCCTTGCTATTTCTATTCAAATTTATAAGTTATTGGAAAGTCTATTTAAATTCATCTTATTTAATTATCTATTATCAATCAAATATTTTATACATTTAAAAAACTAAGTCTCCACGATTACAATAATTCTTATTGCATTTATTCACAATTTTTTATTAAACCTTCAACTTCTTATTTTATCTATTATAGTTGCTTTTTCAATTCATTAAAAAATAGATTAATTGCATTCTCGTCTTTCTAACAAAATTATAGCACATTAGCATATTTAAATATGTTTTCTGGACGATCATTAGCCTAAAATTATTGATAGTCTTACTTATATAAGGTCTATGATATTTAAAGCATCAATTTTTTATTATGTCTAAATTTATTGTAATAGACAAGAACCACAAATTAATTTAGCATTTTCAGCCTTTAACTAAAGGAATTGTAGGGGTGAGGACTGATGAGTTTGACAAAATGGCAAATTATACATTTTTTATTTATCACTTAGATTTTATTAAAATATATCTATAAATATCATAATGATTAATTCTGATTTGATAATATAAAGAATTTAATCAAATTCTATAATAATTCAGATTTCATTCTGTTTCTATTCTGATTTGCGAATTGATTAAGTAAAATAAGCAATGAAAAAAGGATGGGTTATTGAAAGAAATGAATATTTTAATTTTTTTCAAATTTATATAAAAGCAATGTAAAATATAATTGATATTGATCCAAAATCAATATTGGAATTTGAAGCGGAAGAAAATAAACTTGCTTATGCTAAACTAACACTTTAAAATTTATTACCATAATAAATTGCTTTTAAAGTATGTTTGTTTTTAGAGATTTTAGATTAAGACAACAGTTCCTTAATTATTTTAAGTAAAACCTAGTGTTGGATTTATTGATGGTAATCGTTCCTTGACTGTTGAAATATCTACAACTTAAGCTATAGGACAAGATTAAAAGTTTGAAGCTAAATTCTAAATAAATGCTTGTGTGACAAACCAAAATGAATAAGGTATTTTATTAGAATAAATAAGATTTGAATTCATTTTGGAAGAACAGAGACTAATCAACAATATAGACCTGTTTGCTTAAAAGCAAATTAAAATATCATAATTTATAAGATTAATAATGGAATCAATAATAATAATAAGTTCCAAATGATTCCAAGCTATTGGAATCAAGTGTTTTTAACTCAAGTCATTCAGATTCTAAAATGTTTAAGTCTGTTAAAGAAGATAGTTAGAAAGATGAAATATTGAAATAATATAAGGATCAATTTGAAAAATTAGTAAGATAAATAAATAACTATTGTTTAGTCTTAAGAATATTAGATTTTCAAAAAAAAAGTTGAATAGGATCAATTCATTAACTTATCAAAAAAAGGTATGTCTTACAAATATTATGAGTAGAATAAAATATAATAAATACAAAACAAGCATTAATAGCAGTGATAATTGCATTAGTAATTGGATATATAATTGGAAAATGATAAAATAATTTACATATATGAAGTCATCATTTAATTCTTGGTAATTTTAAAGGTGGAGTAGGAGGTAATGTATACCAGAATTCTTCATTTTTATCTTATTATTAATCATTATTCAAAGAATTTGCATTAATAGATCGTTTGGATTAATTTAATTTGAATGCTTCTTCAGTAGAATTTGTTTTACTAAACTCATTATTATTATTATTATTCTTATTATTATTATTGTTATTTTTATTATTTTTACCTATGACTTTATTTAATGTATGTTATATTTCTTTTACTTTTTGTAATAATTCTTTCATTTCTTAAATTTCTTCTATTAATTCTTTTAATTCCTTGTGTTTAGCTACTTATAAAATCTACAAATCAAGAAATTCTGTTTATTTTTAACTTAATTAATTACCGAAATCTTAAACTTAAGCTTAAGATCTTTGTAACTGTTTCTCTAGTAAATGTAATTCAGTTCTTTAATTTGTATTTATATCCAATAATTCATCAACCATATATGTTCTTTCTACATGTTTGAATTTAGCTACTTCTATTTATTTTATTAATTTTGATTGGAATTTGGTTCCAATTTATACAGGTTTTTCCAATTCTATAGCAATAATAT
Organism: Paramecium sexaurelia; assembly: GCA_000733375.1. Lineage (NCBI taxonomy): Eukaryota > Ciliophora > Oligohymenophorea > Peniculida > Parameciidae > Paramecium > Paramecium sexaurelia. The sequence continues at coordinate 73,019 of JPFM01000154.1, forward strand.
TTCTTATCATTTATTCTTCATTATTTAATATATCCTCTAATTCTGTTTACGTCTACTCAATTTCTTTGGTGATTAACAATCTGTTTTACTTTTCTTTTTAAAGTACCTTAGCACAATTATTTGAAGTTTCCTTTTATTTATATAAAATTATATACTTCTAATTTAATAAGTGCATCTTCTAATTATTTTATCATTAAATTTATGATAATTATAAATGAAAAATAGACTTTATAATTTATATTTAATATTTTTCTATAATTATCAAACCTTTCATAATTTACAAGAGATAATAATTGATAATAATCGAAAACATTAATTCAATTGGAATTATATTGATTATTTTTAAGTATAATAAAGAAAAAAGTATACACAAATAATTGATTTATGTGATCATACAAATAATCTCATAGGTTAGTTTTATTATAAGATGGATAGTGTCTTATCATAATCTTATAAAAGATAATTCTTATAATTTTAACGTAATTATAATTTATTAGATATTGGATTGATAACAGGAGATTGTCTATCAAGGATAGGAGGAAGTTTTAATGGTTTGTTCATGTATTCATATTTAGGTTCAGTGATTTTGTTTTCAAATATTTAATTTTATGGAGTAGGCTATATAGAATATGATTTGATTCGTTAAGGTTATTTTTCAATGTCGGATGAAGTATCTATCTTAGATTCCAATTAAGAAAGATATAATTCTTTGTTATTTTAAGCTCTTAGTTATTCTCTTTCTTGTCTCCATTTTTGTGCTTTTTCTTGATTTCTCACAATTTTACTTGTATTTGTTCCAGGGATGGCACCTTCTATATCATTATTAGAGAGTAATCTGTCTACCTAGAGATTTCCTAATATTATATACAAATACTTTGGCTAATCATAATAATTTTCTAAGGCTCTATATTATTTGATTTCTCCTTCATGTAAATTGTAATGTTTTTTGTGGGATCCATCAAAATAGTTTTCTCCTTAAGGAACGCAACTATAACAAAAATGATGAAAATCATGCTAATATCTTCTACGCCCATATTGAGGATCTTGCTTAGGAATTGTATATCTAGGAAATGCTTAAGTATAAATTAAACTGTATTTTCATATGATCATTTTAGCGATAATCCAATGGTATCGTTTTATTTATTTATTAGATCTTTGATTTAGGTTAAGCACCTACAATGTCAACTGTTAACAAGGACCTATCAAATTAATACATATTATTCATCTTTATAATAATTATTACAATATTTTATTATTCAGAAATTAATTAATGTTTTTTACTTAATTCTAGTTAAACTTTAATAATTAATAATATTAATCAATCAATTTTCTATCTCTATTGTGTTTAAGAAATCTTTGATAAATTATTTTATGGATCTTATTTTTTAAATAATTCTTAAAGGAATCATCATTATCATTGATCTTGTTCTCCATACATCTCTAGTCATCTTTAAAACTAGAGGTAACCACAGCATAAAATAAATTACAAAAAGTAACACTTCAAATACAATAAACAATGCTAACCTCTAAGTTTTTTAATCTTCGATATCCTAATTAATTGATGCTTCCAATTACTAAATTAAATATCTAAAAGTGCCTACAAAAATTTACATATCAAAATACCTCTATTATAAATTTCTTGAATTGTTCTGGCTTCCTTAGACTAATTAAAATTATTTAAATTCAAAATGAAATTGCTTATATTATCTGAATTTTTTGTAATGTTTTTAAATGTTGTAAAACCTCTTGCTATAGTAGTAAAATTAGCTTTAGTATTATTCCAAAATTAATCATAAATCGTCATGATATACCTTAAATCCTCGAAATATCTAGACAATCCTACTGCCATTCCCTAATATATTGCTCCATCTGCAAAAGCTTGGCAGTCTGTCTCAGCTAAGTCACCCAAAAAAGTTGAAAGTATTGTGCATGGTTGCATCATAAATAAATCTCTAAATGCATTTGTATATATAGCATTTGTAATATCAACATTTAAAGAATGTTCTTAATGAATTGAAGAATCAAGAGCATATAATCTATCAATATTCAATTTAACAATTGTATATGAATCTTAATTCTCTATGGTTATATTTCTATTTATATATAATGCTCTTTAAGCATTGTCTGAAAATCTATAAAATCCTTCAGCTCTACAAGTAACATTAATTTCTGGAACTAATTATGCTAAATTACTAAGTAAAGCGTCACTCATGAAAAAGTTAATAATAAAGTAAGCTTCCAAAATTAAGATTACAACTAAAAATGCAAAAATATAATTTCTTTATTCTTTGTTTGTATTTTTGAACTTCTTCTTCTTTCTCTTACTTCTTAATGTTTTATTCAATTCTTCCAGCTCTTCCTTCTCTAAATCTTCTAATTCAGATAATACGTCATCATCTTCACCTAATTATAAATTTGATATAAAATTTTCACTCTTATTATATAAATATTTCACTGTTTTTTCTGGTATATCTAAAAACATTTATAAAATTTCTTCCTAAACTTTATTCACTAACAATGTTATAATTATTAATATTAACAATCCTAAACCTAAGACTCCTGCTGATATTCCCAAAATAAATTGAAATACTTCCTTTTTCTCTGTCGTCTTATTTCTCAATCCTTTTGCATATAAATTACTTGAATTTCTTAATTAAAACACTAAATCATTAAGTAAATTGTATATTATGAATTCTACATCATCATCTTAATAAGTAATTTTAGATAACTACTTATCTCTTACAATCAATGCCTTACTAACTATTTATTCAGTAGCTTCCATTATATCATAAGTTTCATATTAATCAGCGAATTTCACTTTAACGACATCCTCTTGTTGCAATTCATTTAATTCGTCACTTATGAATACATCTGATAACATTAACTATTTATTTAATTAAGAAACTAATATGATCGAATTATTTAACCTAGTTCTCTAAAGGCTTTCATATTTTAAAATATCGTCTGTTTTATTGAATTACCAAATATTTAAATTTAACATTTATAGATTTTAAACTGAAGATAATATAGCTGATAACTCTGCTGATCTTAAATTAGTATATTTAACAAGTTGAACAGTCTAATAAATTTCATTATATTAAGCATAACAAACAAAAAAGTCTGAAAAACTAAGTGCTACTAAGGCAATTATAATGAAACTAACTGTCCAATTTAATTTTTTAATTTCTTAAGGAGTAATTTAACTATTGACTACAGATGATAGATTTTTTCTTGATTTAAAAACAGTATTAAAATCTTGCACTTGTCCATCTTAATCATTATCTACATCTTATTATCTCTAAAAGACACTTTTTCCTAGATCATCATCTTCAGAGATTAAATCTTCTCTATCATCAATTTCTTAGACTCTATTTTCAAAGAGTCTTACTGTTTTAATGCCATCAGCATAATTTAACTTTGATTAAATTTATATATTATTTTCATCAGATTTTTCTGATTTTACCTAAGATTTGATAAGATCACCTACTGGTTAAATTGATGAGATCATCGATGATTAATCATTTTGATCCCAAAGAATAGTTTGATCTACTCTTTGAGAATTAGTTTCTGATACAAATTCTCCTTAAAATTAAGATTTAGAAGGGTTAAATTTGAATTATAAAGAACTTGAAAGCAATTTCTGTTAAGGAGGATTGACTTCTAAATTCACTCCATCTTAAATTTATTATTCCAATCTAATTATATAACCTACAACTTGATCTTTAAGATCATTAAATACTTCTGTTGTGTAACATTAGAACTAGATGCTTTCAACTTTTTTATCTCCTTCATCTAATTCTTAAGATGCATTAAAACTATTATTTGGAACAGAAGAGGAACTTAAATTGTATGAAATAAAACCTCCTGTTTTTGAGAGATAAGTCTATTTTGATTGATGATAATTTGGAAAGATTTCTTAAATAGATGTTTTCTTTTATGATATCTATTTAGAGTCAAGATTTAATAACGAAATACAAGATGATGAAATAGAGTCAATTATTTCTTGATTATCCAATATTAAATAACAGGAGGGTTTAAAATTCTTTTAGATTCGAAATTATGCTGCTAATGATACATTTTCATCTAAAGATTATATGGCTTTTAAATAAATGAAGCAAGGCATTATGTAATTAGATTTCAATTTAATATAGACTAATCTCTCTTTATTGCTTAACTTACTATCGTTGGAATGAAGGAAGTTTTCGACGTAAATATCATGAAATTTTGAGTATAAATTTGGCATAAAAGTATTAATTTTTCTATTCATCATTTCAGATTTATTGTATCCGAATAAATTACAAATTGCCAGATTCAAATTAATTATTTGAGCAAATTTATCTTAAGATGTTGAAACTAATAATATTGGTTATGATTCATAACCTATATCGTCACTACTAATCAAATGAATCATTTATTTATTTTTCATTTTGTTATTTTGTATTTACAGATGTTTCGATTTTTCTAATAATTCTTCTCCTTAATCTTTGTCTTATAGTACTTCAACAATAAATTTGGCATATAATCTCATAGTTTTGGGTAGATTTTAAGTCAGTTTTTGCATCTTATTCCATAAATCTTCGACTTATTGTATAGCGAAATTGATTTTTTATCCGATTTCATTCATTTTACCTAGATCAGGTGATTCTTCTTATAATTATGACCAAAAGTCCATATGCATCAAAGCAGCTCTTTCAATTTTAGTTTAAAATGTTCTCATATTATTTTAAAATGTTAATTCTGTTGCAACATCTAAATTACCAAATGATTCATTTTGAGCAGCATTAATTTCTTCTTCAATTATTTTTTTATATCTAAATATAATGAAATCATAATCAAGACTTGGACAAAGGATTTCAGCTTAAACTAATTCATTAATGGCTTGTTGTTTTTATTTCATATTATCTAATAGGAAAAATGCATAGCGAATCCTAAGATTAATTTCATTTGGGAATTTCTTAATTTGACTAAAGTATATTTAAGACATGATCATTAGAAGATCGATATCTCTTTCTGAAAGAGTTCCCTCTTTAAAGAGTGGTTTTTATTGTCTTGAATTATTTGATTTTTTCTGTTTGAGATAGCAATCATCTCTTAAACAAGTGGCTTTATGAACTTCTAAGAATCCGTCAATAAGTAAGGATGAATGAGAATTTTGCCGACTCTTATAAAACAATCTAAGAAGATGATTGGTGAGTTAAACAATTTGATCAGGATCTTAAACTTTATTTAGATTTAATAAAAGCAAATCATAATGTAATTACTCACTTTTAAAAATGACTGCAATCATAAGAGGTAAACCAGCAATCCAAGCATAAACAGTGCCAATAAATAATATCCCTTCAAGAAATTTGGCAAAACAAATTAGAATTACTCCCCATAAATTTAATGCTACAAGCATTGACCATGCTTTTTGAATGTATAAATTATTAAATGGTTATTCAATGTGTATTTTCCAAAATATGATGAAACTACCTATCAACATTATTAGTATCATTAAGTAATCATTGTTTCTAACTTTCATAAAAGTATAACAAATGACCATTACGAGTTTATAAATAAAAATGATGGCATTGGCTCTTCCATTCTATTTAGAGGAAACATCTTGAGGTTGGTATTTAGGTTCAAAGTATAATAGTGAGAAGAGTAAGCAGAGAATGACAAAAAGAATAACTCCAAAAATAGCTACAACTGAGTGGACAATATGAATATTTACCCAACATTCAAAATCAAATAGCACATGCATTAGTTTACCATTCTCATCATTAGCACATGATAGCATAGACAATAACAAATCAATTATTGGCATATAAAGAACTTATAAAAATAAAGACATTAAAAATCTGAGCAACATGATTGGCCAAGTAAAAGAAGATTTAGATTTACTGACATTGTAGCTCAGTAAAAAGATCAACATTAATGCAAACAAAAGTAATCCCAGAATAACATACATCGTTGCTACAAAACCTTCAAAATTAGCCATTTGAAAATAAGGTGTTAACAGGACATAGCTATAAAATTAAATGATCCATTAGTACCCGAAGATTTTGTTTAGTTATTTGGTTATAACTTCATTTTGCCACACCTTCCAAATTCGATCATTAAAGATGATATATGTGATTTACATATACTATATCGCTATTCCTGTGCATGTAAACGCTATCGATTATTCTTCATCTTTTAACATTAATTAGATAACGCTGAAAAACACTCCCTTCATTTCTATCTATAGTTTCTCAAGAATAGACTGATCTGATTCGAAGGAACCTTTCGAAGTACCCAAATTTGACTAAAGTTCCATTTTTTAATTATTATTTATTATATCTCACTTATCTTAGCTTTACCCCAAAAATCTCATTAAACTATTTATTCATTTAATCTTTCAAATCATAAACTAAAGAACAATCAATATATCAATTCATCCAATTAATTACCAAACAATAATATACAATACAAAAAATATTTTTTTTTAAATAAAAAATTCTGCCTCTCACAATGTTTAATTGATCTAATTGTCATATTTTAGAACTATTAAAATTAATAAAACAAATACCTTGAATAAAGTAGAGTCCTATTAAATATTGAAAATATATTTTATATAAACTCGATTCTGCAATTAATCAATTTATTTAAAATATTATTTACATTGAAAACAAATCAATTTTATTTTCGAAATCTATCCCAAAATCCCTTTATGTCCTTAATAAATGATTGAATTTTATAAAATTTTAATCAATTATACTAACTTACTAAATAACTGAAATTATAATATATATCGCTATTTCTGTTACAAATATTATTATCATTTGCTATAAGCAAAATTTTACTATAATGAGTATTTTCATTGTGAAGGACCAATGAAACTAGGCCATAAAATTTAATTATAAAATCATTTAATAATACAGATCTTTCATTTAAATCTAAGTATTTCAATTCGAGTCAATTTTATCCTATCTATTATTATAATATTCCTAAAAATTCAATTGATTTGAGGATTACTTTCTCACGTTCAGATATCAATCTATAATTGTTACTATTTATGATATAAAATATAATACAATTTATTTCAAGAATTGTCGTGTTTTTATTAATTATGAGTAAATTAATATTCGAAATAGTTTGAATTAATAAGTCTTATTAATATCTTTGAATCTAATTGATTATTTAACTTAATGTGTTTTATACATATAATTGAATTTATCTGATAATTAAAGTTATATTATAATAATTGGAATTAAATCATCCAATCTATCTTATGATTAAATAGCTAAATATTTCATTTATCTTATTTCCACTATTTTATTTTCCCATAATTAATAGTATTTTCATTCTTGTTAAGCAAATAATCTAACAAATCCCTAAAAATAATCATCTAAAATTTTCATCAATCTCAATGTCTTATGTTCCTAACATCAAAGACTTTCATCAATAAAAAATAGCAAAGAATATGAAAGGAATATTATAAAATATTCAAACATTAATCCTCTAAAATATTCTAAATACCAAATGAATATCAACTCTTCATATACAAATATAAATCATTATTATTTTATTCATATTATAAAAGAATCTTTATCATTTCATATCAAACTTTTATAAAATGTTCTTTTTGACTATTAGCGATTTGTTGATTATTTTTAAGAGGCTTCATAATCACTTAAACTCTTTTAAAGAAGTATTCATTTAGTTTATTATAATTTTCTTAAATATCTGTGAGTTTAGATGATAAAATCAATCTTTTTTTTTTGTTCTAAATTAGCTTCTGAATTATGCCAGAAGGGTAATTGCTTTACTCTGCACTCCTAAATTCCAATCATTTATCACTATGATGTTCATACTTGATTTCTATAATTGATTATTAAATTAGATTTAATGAATTTTGAAATTTTGATAATTGATAAAACTCTAAAAACTCAAACTTACCAATAGCATAAAATAATTCTTAATTTTAATAGTTTATCTTTAAAAATTAATATCAATATATTAAGGAATAAAATGCTTTTCAATGTTGAAATGCATTTTGACTATAACCATATTAGTTTTATTTATAATTTAAAAAAAGTTAAATTTGGTTTCATCCAATTCAAATACTTATGTGAATTTTAAATAAATCAGTTTTAAAGCAACACTTAAATTAAATAATTACTTTTTTTTAAATATTATATTTGATTTATAATAATATATTTACTTAGAATCTGACTTAAAGAATATTAAACTCAAATAGACAAAAATAGTCAGCAGTCGTTCTTTCTTACTTTAAATTATATTATATATCCTTATTTAATAAAATTTGATAATTAATTTAAATTTGAAACGATATTTATGTCTAATCATCTAGATCACTAAACTTAAAATTAATTCTAATTTAATTTGACATATGATTAATGGAATTAAAAAGTATAATATAATAAATGAGAAAATAAAATTTAAATATCATTCCTACTTAATAACACAATAGTTAAGATATATATAATCAAAAAAATTTACAAAGTCCTTTATTTTTTTAAATTAAAGAAAGAATTGAGATTTAGATATTCTATTACTTCATCTTTTATCTAATACTGAGAGAATTACCAATTTAATTTTAATCCAATTTTATTAGTTCATCCTTTGAATTATTATATAAGAGTCACTAAATCTAAACTAAGAAAAGGCAACTTTTATTAAATTTCTAAATCAATTTGTGATAAGATTAAAATAGTATTCAACGAAGAATATATATTAACTTTATCTAGATTTAATAAATTGATTATTGATATAGATAAGAAATCAAACATCAACATCATTGATCTAAATTTTGGTTTTGATAAATGTCTTAATAGATTTAATACTTTGAATAACACCAAGAGGAATCATAAGGATCATAGATCTTGTCCTCCATATATCATTAGTAAACTTAGCAATTAAGGGCAACCACAGTAGAAAGTAGATAATGAAAATTAATCCTTCAAAGACTATAAATAATCCAAGTAATTGAGTTTTATGATCTTCCATATCTAGTCTTATTGCTTCAATCATTTATGAAACAAGAAATCGAAATGTTCCTCTGTTATAACTATCTTAAATTTCTCTAGCCTCTTTTGTTTGATTGAAGTTATTTAGATTTAAAATATAATTTCTTGCATTGTCACTATCTTTTGTTATATTTTTAAACTGCGCGAATCCTCTAGCAATTAATGTAAAATTCGCATTAGGGTTTCCCCAAAATTAATCATAAATTGTCATAATGTATCTTAGATTTTCAAAATATCTTGCAATTCCAACAGCCATACCTTAATAAACTGCTCCATCAGCAAATTCTTGACACTTCTATTCAGTTATTTCATTTAAATAGTTCGATATTATAGTACATGGTTGTTCCATGAAAATTTATTTAAAAGAATCTAAATACATTTAACCAGTTATTTAAACATTTAATGCATGTTCTTAATGAATTACTGAATCTAAACTATATAATCCATTTAGATTATTTTTAACTATTTCATAGGCATCTTAATTCATTATTGTTTAATTACGATTCAAAAATAACGATCTTTAACTAATATCAACAAATCTATAAAAACTCTCAGCCCTTGCTGTTGCATTAATTTCAGGTATCATTTAATTTAAATCAGTCAGAAAGGTTTTACTTAATAAATAATTCAATGTAAAATAACCTTAAGCCAGTATAATGATTATTAATACGACTAAAATAAAATTACGTTATTCTTTGTTAGAATTTTTATATTTCCTTCTTTTTCTTTTAGCTTTTAAAGATTTATTTAATTCGTTTTAATTTTCTTTTTCATTATCTTCTATGTCTGAAATAAAATCGTCATCTTCGCCCATTTGTAAATTGGATATAAAATTTTCAGCTCGATTAAATAAATACTTAATAGTTTTATCAGGAAGATCTATAAATAGAGCTAGCATTTCTTCTTAGGTTTGATAAACTGAAACAATAGCTATAATCATTATAAGTAAGCCAATACCAAGGGCAGCAGCTGAAATACTTAAAATCAATAAGAAAGTATCTCTATTATTTTCAGATTTCATTCTCAATTCATTTGCATATAAAGTTGAAAAGGATCTTAGTTAAAATACCAAACTATTTAAAGAATTAAATAAAACAAAATTGACGTCTACATCATTAATATTTATATTAGAAATTGGTTTATCTCTAATAATTATAGATTTACTCAATAATTATTAGATAGATTCTGATAAATCAAACATTTCGGTTACTCCTTCACTAAATTACATACTCACAACATCATTATTCATCATATCTAAAATAACATCACTTAAACTAACATCAGTTAACATTAATTCTTTATTTAAAGTATCAACATTATTGATTGATTAATTAAGCTTCTTTTTCCACAATACTTCATATGCTTTCTCTTCTATTTCACTTGTCATATCCCATACATCCATATTTAACATCAATAAATTTTAAATACTAGTTGTAAGAGTTTGAAGTTCAGCATTTCTTTAATTTTGATTTTTAACTAACAAGATTGTTTTATAAATTTCCTCATATTAATTATAGATAATGAAAAAATCAGTGAATGACAATACAACTAATATAAGAGCTAATATATTTGCAGTCCAATTAACTTTTCTAATCACTTTAGGAGTTTGATAATTATTTATTATTTATGATAAATGTTTTCTACTTCTGAAAATATTGTTTTTCTCATTTAGATCTACTTAAACATTAGAATCTTAATTCTAGCTTCTTTGAAATACACTATTCTTTTCTTCATTATCTTCTTCAGAAGCTAAATCTTAATCATTTATATCCTAAATTCTATTCTCTATAAGTCGAACTGTTACAATCCCTTCACCATAATTATTCTATTCTATTTGTTGTTCATTATTCATAGTTTTTATTACCTATTTTTATATTCCTACATTCTATATTTCATGTGAATTTTATTGTATTATTGAAGACAATTCACCTTAATCCCAAATTATAGTTTAATCAACTCGCTAAGAATTTTATTCTGGAAAGAATTCACCATAATAACATGTTAATCTAGGATTATATTTAAATTATAAACTTTAACCATTATAATGATGTTGTATATTTAATTCTTAATTTATACTTTTATCGTTCCCATTTTATTCTAATCTTATAACGTAACCTGTTAACTCTCCATTATTGTTATTCACTATCTCATTCATATAACAAGTAAAGCATATATCATTTTCATCTACTTTAATATTCTTTATACTAAGTTATTCTTAAGTATTGTAATGTAAAATTCCTCCATTTTTAGTTAAGTATTATTATTTAGATTAATCAAAATTTGGAAAGATATCTTTTAATGTTATTTTTTTCTGTGAAACTAGTTTATAGTCAATATTTAATAATGGAATACAAGATGCCGAAACCGAATCAATAAACTCTTCTGCATCTACTATTAAGTAGCAATTAGGTTTAAATAGTTTTAATAGTCTTAATTGTGCGGCTATTTATAAATTATCATCAATTGACTAAATCATTTTGAGAGTCAAAAAACAAGGAGTGATGTAATTTGATTTTAATTTTATATAAACTAATCTTTCTTTGTTAATGTTTTTGTAATCATTTGTTTACATAAATCTTTCAAAATATTAATCATGAAATTTTGAATATAGGTTGGGCATAAATATATTTAATTTTCTATTAATCATCTCAGATTTAACATACCCAAACATAGTACAACATGATAAATTTAAATTAATTATTTAAGCGAACTTTTCTGGAGCTGTTGATACAACTATTAAAGGATTTTATTCAAAACATAAGTCATCACTATTCAAAAGAGAAATCATTTATTAATTCTTTTACTTTACATTTTATTACTATAATATTTTTGATTTCTCTAACAATTCTTCACCATAATCCTAATCTTACAATATTTCAATATTAAATTTTCCATACAATCTCATTGCTTTAGGCAAATTTTAATTAGTTTTCTACATCTTCTTCCACAAATATTCAACTTCAATAAGCATGATATTGATTTTTTGTCCAACTTCATTCAATTTACCAAGATCAGGGGAATCTTCTTATAATTATGACCAAAAATCCATATGCATTACAGTAGCTTTTTCAATTTTAGTTTAAAAAGATCTCATGTTATTTTAAAATGCTAATTCGGTTGCAACATCTAAATTCCCATTTGAATTACCACTATAAGCTAAATTCATTTCAAGCTCTATAATCTATTTGTATCTATATATTATGAATTCATAATCAAAACTAGGACATTACTATTCTGCTTACTGTAATTCATTGAAGGCTTATTATCTTTGTTTCATTAAATAAAACAAAAATAATGAGTATCTTATTTTTAGTTCAATTTCGTTAGGAAATCTTTTGATTTAGTTAAAATAGATTTATCCCAATACCATTAAAATATCTACATCTCTCTCAGATAAATCTTGATCTTTAAAAAAAGATTTTTGAACTCTTTGATTATGGAACCTTTTTTATTTAAGATAACAGTCTTCTTTTGCACAAGTAGCTCTGTGTATTTCAAGAAAACCATCAATCATTAATAAAGAATTCGGATCTTGGGATTTATACAATTTGATTAGATAATCTGTCAAATTAAGTACTTCTTGTGGATCAGATACTTTATTTAAGTTTGTTAACAATAATTCATAATTTAATTTATCTGCCTTTATAACTGCTGCTATCATAAAAGGTAATCCAAATAGCCAAGCATAAATAGTTCCAAAAAATAATTGTCCTTCTAGAAATTTAGCAAAACACAATAGTATAACACCCCACATATTGACTGCTACTAATATAGACCATGCTTTGGCTATATAATAATTATGATGAGGATTTTCAACATGTATTTTCCAGAAAATTATAAAACTACCAATTACAATTATCAAAATAAAGATATAATGATACTATTTCCCAATCATAAATGTATAGCAAATTATCATTACAAGTTCATGAGTAAAAAATAAAGCTAAAGATCTACCATTCTTCTTCGATAATGGATTATTTGTTGTGTAACGAGGTTCAAAATATATAAGCGAAAATGTTATGCAAAAAAAGTAAAAAATTAGAATTCCAAAAATCGAAACGATTCCATGAACTATATGTGTTCCTTACCAACAGTTTATCTCATTAAATATCTAATGAACCGAATTTCCTTCTTCGTTATTTTAACAAGCAAAGATTGAAAAAAATAAGTCCATTATTGGCATGTATAAAATAGATAAGAAAAGCTTAATTTAAATCCTCAAAATTTATGGTATCAAGGAGAAAGATGGTTAAAAATGATAATTAAGCAAAATTATTAGTATGAATCCCAATAATACTAAACCTAAGCAAGAATACATTATTGATATTAAACCAATAAAGGAAACACTTTCAAAATATGGTACTAACATTGAATATCTTCTTTACATCATAGTATTACCCAAAAATTTTGTTTAGCTAGCCTGACACTTGATAAGTCATCCAAACTGGCCATAATTGACGATTAAATAGTATGTATGTTACCTAAAAAAACTATACTATTATGGCTAAAATGTTTAACAATAAGGAAGGTTCATCATTTTTTAGCAATAACTGAGTGACTTTGAAGTAAATTAATTTAACTTCATTTAACACTTTATCTGTAGTTGATTAATTTTTATCTAAAGATGATTAGCCACCAAAATTAGATTTTATTTCCATTTTATTTAATAGGTTTGAAAATAATCTGGCAATATTTAAATATTTAATAAGAAGACAAACTTTATTTAATAACTCATGCTTACATTTAATTGTTGATTAGAATCTATTATTCAAATTTACTAAAATTCTTTGGCTATAGATCAAGAATCATCATGTATAATTCAAGATTTTTGTGATATATAATTTTACAAATATAAATTCATATATACTTCGATAAAGAATACACAATATTATTTGCAAAATTTGTTGATTATGAAATTTATGATAAAGATAATTATAAGAAATATATTAGTCTATAATATATCTAATATTCTTAGACAATTAATTCAAATAATTATTCTATATATTTATTCAAATTATCCAACATAGTTAAAATATTCGATATGATCTTATTTTTAAGTGTAATTAATTAATTAAGAACATCAATATTTTACAAATATGGTTTCCTAATAGAATCAATAGATTATTAAAGATATATATTTATTTAGTTGAATATAAGCTTTTTAATTAATTATTTTGTAATGAAATATATTATGTAATTGTCAGATAACAATATAAGTTAAATGTTTCAATTGGTAATACCTGATAATAAATAAAAAAAATATGTTCATATCCAATAGTAATAAAATAATCTAATTAAATGAGATTTTTTTAAATTAAAAATATATAATGATTTTAATATTAGTTAATTATATAGATAAATTTGATTATTTTATGAAATATATCAATTTAATGTTAAAATAAATCCTATCGCCTAATATAATAAAGGCATTAATGTTGGATGAGGAACTTAGAGTTGCAAATTGATTGCAGTTGGTGAATGGATTATATTTACCAATAATGGCATTCCATTAACTAATGAAGCTGCATATGATAATATTTCAACTCCTCTTTCATCCTTTCTTACTCCAATTAAGAAAAAGTAATTACGTTCCAACTTTTCTTTCATCTAAATTTATAATTTGAATGTATTACTCTTTATGGATCAATTGAGATTGTAAGGACTTCTTGTTTTCTTGAAATATTTTATGCTTGACTCAATTCAATGAACTTTTATTAAGTAATACTCTAAGTGCTACTCTAAAATTATAAGATGTCAATTTACAAACAAAACACTTAAGGACATAGGGATAAAAATATAGAAAACCTCCAAATTAGTCTTCAAAGCAACTTAAATTTTATATGGCATTTGAGGTGGTTCTTCCAAAACAGGCCCATTTGTATTAATTGAAGATTAAGCAATTTAAGTTTAACCTGGAAATACAGGCTAACATTATATTTCAATAACATCAGGTTATAATTTGAATGGATTTTTATTAAATTTGATTCCAAAATCTGAAAAAGTTTTATCTTAAGTTTTATTTGTAAATCTCAAATCAAGTATGATTTTATCTCCATTTTTTTAAAAGGCAGCTTCAATTTATAATCCTTGCATTTATGTTTAAGAACCAGGTGTACTTGCATTTAAGACTTCAGCAAAAGGAATTCTAACATTTTAAACTTGTATAGGTTATTAAACTGATTAAAATGGTATTTATTATTATTATTATTATTATTATTATTATTATTATTGTTATTATTATTATTATTATTATTAATATTGCTATTATTATTATTATTGACTATCATCTAATTCTAATAAATCAATTTTTTATGCAACTTATTATACTTATGATTATTGAACTTATGATTATTAAATTTATGAAGATGTTTCGTAATTATTTTCATAGATAGTGGATGATCCTCCTTATTAATCACTATAATCTTCTGGTCTTCCATCCATTAATTAATCTTAATCATATACATCATCAATTTTATCAGCTATTTTTGAATTTAAGACATCTCTTAATTTTTTAACAAAACTTTCAGGTTTTTTGGTATATACAGAACTTAAATTTCCAATATTTTCAATTAATTTATCTAAAAGCTCATTTTCAATAGTATAACTGGAATCAGAAATAGTAGGTCTTTCAGTAAATACAATCTTTTTAGCTAATTCTGGATCAGTTGATAACATTCTCCAATATATATAAGCTCTATCTCTTAAATCAGGATTTTCACATTCTATGGTTGCTGTTTTTAGTAGATTATGAATTAATTCTTTTCCATCATTGGGTCTTTATAAAAACAATTTCATAACAGCTACCAAGATTTAATGTTAAACATTTGCAGGTTCATCTTTAAAGCTAAAAATAGATGAGAGAGAAATACTTTTCACTAAAAGTGCCTAAGAGAGAATCAGCATTTTCAATAGTATCTACATACTCACCCACAATCCAAATCATAGAGGCTTTTGCTTCTGGATCTTCTAGACTTTTAAGATTCTCACAAAGATCCTTAAGAATCATTTCATATTTTCTTGGATATTTTCTAAATATATCTCTAATAACAATAATGCTTTCCATAACAACATAGTTAACTTTGGTTTTTAGACATTCCCATAAAGCTGTAACACACTTTTCTGCAGCTTTTTCTAACTTGATTGCACATCTTCCTATAGTTCTAACTGATTTCCTGACAAACTCTACATCAACTTCTTGAGTATACTCTTTTAATTCATGTAGAATCTATTAAATGTTATCATTATTTGCTAATTTTGACAAGACTTCTAATTTTTATAGTTTTATATAGATTGGATCATTAAAGTTACAAAAGAATACTTTGATATCTTTTTCTATAATTATGGGTCTCTTTTAAATGATTAAATTAATATTTTTTAATGCCACATATTAAATTTCTGGTTCTTTGCCTAAACTTAACAGTGAAATAAGTGGTGCAGTCATTTTAAGTGCATTCTATCTAATAGTTTCTGGATTTTAAAGATAATCCAAAAATTTCATCATAATCTTACATGCTGACAACACAACTCCTGGATTATTATGATTCAATCGAGGACTAACTCTTTCTAAAATACTAGAATTATTATAAAATATTTTACGCTTCTGCTTCTTTTCCATCTTCTGGAATATACATGGCTAGAGCATCTAAACAATAAATAACACCCCATTCGTTGCATTCATTCATAGCTGTTAATATTTTTTGAATAGTATAAGGATTTAAAGTTAACATAGTTTTTCCTTTAGATTCTTAAACAATCAATAAAGCACAAACTGCATTAGCAACAACCATGGCATTACCATCATTCAATAAGTTTTCCAATAATTTTAATAATCCTTATTCTTCAATAAGATCAGGTGACACATCATATAATTTTGATATACAGATGGCCGCTGTCTTTCTTACATATGAATCTTCATCCTTATTTTTAATTTAGATTTATTACTTTAATAGATTCTTTCAATGGATCCAATAAATATTCTGTAATTAACTTTACTCTTATACATCCCATTGTTCTAATAGCTAAAGCTCTTAGAAATGGATTTGTCTTATCTCTTGCATCCTTTCGAAAACTGTTGACCGCCATAACAGCAAGATCAGGCATAATTTTGGCATAATTGATGATGTACAAGTATACTAATTTTTTTAATTCTAAATTTGATGTCTCCATATTCTTTGCTACATCTGGAAATAGCATACTAACATCTTTGCCTCTAGTCATTGCATCAATGATCTAATATTTATTATTCAAAATACTTTTCTTATAGCATCTCTTTTAGACTCAATTTTATTCTGATTTAAAGCATCTTGTAATTCTTTGACTTCTTTGCCATATCTGGATCTTGAACTTCTACTACTACTTGACGTTGAAGCTGAAGGACGACTCATGCAATTTTAATTTTAATTTAAAAAATATCTTTATATTTTCTTCATCTCGTGAAAAAGCTTCCCTTATTATTTCTAGAATACCCTGGATTTGTGCTTTTTGAATGATAGTCATTTATAATATATGGTAATTTACCTACTCCAGGTAAATTCACACTTATAATAATATTAAATTTACTGATTGGTTTCATAGTTCTTTAATACTTGTAATCTCTTTAAATTCTGCACTTATTCTAATAGATCGCCTTTTTTCAAAAAGATCTCACTCTCTCTCAATAAACTATCAATTATTGGATTTTTTTTAGTGCTTTTGGGTATTGAATTAGTTCTTTCATCAAATATTAAACTCTCTTTAAATTTCTTCAAACTCATTGTCTTTTTCATTTTAGGTAATTCCATAACCGTAGTTATATCTTATGCTACTTATTGCTACTCAACCTATTTTTTTTATTCTTATTAATTGTCTTTCTTCTCTATAAGAGGTTAGGAAGTAACTCTTTATGTTTTGTGACCCCAAAATCTATCAATCATTGAAACATGTGGAACTTATTTATCCTTTTCAATCAAATCTGCTACTCTTGTACTGTCTTCTATCATAAATACTTAATATTTATTATTGATTGTCATTGGATCCTCTCTATATCTTCCAGTGTTACACATTTTTTAATGGATAATTTTGTAATTTTTTGAGGACATTTAATTATTATTTATATATATATAAAAAAAACTTCGAAAATAAATATATGAATTAACATCTTTTATTTTATATACATCTATTCGCAATTATATTAATTTAATAAAATAAAAGAGGATAATTTATATGCATATTTATCAAATTTAATTTTTAACTTTTTAAGAAACTTATAATGCTTCTTAAGAGATCTATTAAAATTGATAAGAATAAAAGATATTAACAGAAAATATAGAAAATAAATAAATATTATAGTTTAACAAATTACAATTCAGATAAAAACCAATAAATTAAAAAAAGAAATATAAAGGTAATGCCTAAAATAAAAAGAAACTAAGTAAAAAAACAAAATCAATCAATAAAATCTAATCTTTGTAACACTCAATTAAACTATCTAGAAGATAATTGTATCTAATGTTCATAAATGAATTTATATTGATTAACAAACACTTATATAACTTATCTAAAATAATTAATAATAATAATTCATAATTTTTTTATCTCATATCTATTTTAAGATTTTTCCCATATTACCAAATAATCAAAATTTGAAGTTACTGCTCCAAATGCCTTATTATCTTACAAATTTATTTATTATATAATCTCAAACTTATCTTGACTTACTCTCTAAATCAAATGTACTTTCTTATTTTATTTTATCGTGAATTAACCTTTTTATTAATTCATTTGAATATTAAAGAATGCTCTGTCATCTAAATTTTAGTCTCCTATAATTTATTCAAGATTCAAATATAAGTTTGATTTTTCAATAATTTTATTGTTTTAAGAAAATTAATAAAATTCTATACCTCCTTCATGTAAAGGTTAAAATACAATTTAATTGTTACAAATGAAACTAGCTCTAAATCCATTTTTTTCAACAACGATATTTGTAGATTCTGTCCATTTTCCACCTTCAAATTACAATATAACCAATTTCTTATCCCATCCTTAAGTTAAAATTTGATTCTAAGAGTCATTCAAACTTATACTATATATTTAGGCTGTATGGCAAACAATATCATGGTGCAATAGATAATTATTACCATTTTTATTATATATTTATAAAAGACCATTCCAAAATCCAACAAATAATTATGAATCATCAGTTTTCAACAATGAACTTATTATCATTGATTATGTCTAAATTTCTTATTGCATTTAAAAAACTTAATTTGCATTCATTAACCATACCTTTAATTTTTAATCATCTCCCCCAGAAATAAACATATTCTATTATTAACTATAACTTAATGTATTAATATCCTATTGATGGGCTTTTAATATAAACCTCTATTTATCATAACTCAATTTCCCATTTTCAAACTTCCATACTTTCAAATATCTCCCTGAACAACTAATCATAATGTTTCCGTTTTTGTTAAATACAATCGAATAACACCATAATTCTTAAAAAAAAGGGTTATTATCATCGATTGAGTACCATAAGTCATCATTTTCATTTACGTACATAATTCTATTAGTAATTAATAAATAATTTTATTATAGAAAATTACTATCCCATACAATTCTACATTATGACACTATATTATTTCTAGTCTAAAATATATAATTTGAAATTATCAATAATAAATGATATAAACTAATCTATATGAATAATAAAAAAGAAGTTTAAAGAATCTAAATCTAATTTTGCTATTTTTTTAATTTTTTCATCTCTACTAACACTTGAGATCTATCGTGGTATTGACATCTAAATTATTTTAATTCTCTTTCTATTTTTATAATTAATTATATTCATCATAATCAGTAATCTTAAGATAGCTTACTAAATTATTCAGATTTGTTTTTCTTTATTTAATTTATTGTTTGACAATGAAAACCAAAATCAACAGCTTGTTTATTTCCTTCAAAATCTGAGTAATATTATATCATGCGGTGTGAAATTATGAGCCTCTTTATTATTAAGGATTTAATGTTAGAATTATCTTATCATATCCTTATAGCTCAATATCGATTAATAAGCAAGAATCTGGTTCCAATTTTGGTTTAATATCACTTTTGTCAAAAGAGGATGATGAATGAAATTTGTTGTTAATAATTTATGTAAAAAAAAGTAATTAAAAAGTCTTCTACAGTCAAATAATTTGATGCAGCATCTCCAGCCACAAAATTACTAGAAAAACGTAGAAAGATGTATGAGATACATGAAGCTTATGAGCATCAATAAGATGAATATAAGAAGTAAATAAATGTTATTATATGTTTTTAAGGTAGGAGGAGGAATTCAAGAAATAGGAGGAATAAATAAGAGAGAAGGATAAATAAATTTAAGAGGAACTGATAAAGTTTTGCAATTTCCTTTAAGAGAATGAGGCAAAGAAAAAGAGAGCATTGGTTCGTTTTTAAGAGGAGAAGTCATATAAAGAATAAAAAGAAAAAGAAATATAAGATCTTACAGCTTAATGGACAGATTTACAAAGACATTAATAGCGATTAGAAAAGAAAGGTAAGCAAAACATGTTCTTATTTTTTAAGTTACATCTTTAAAGAAGTATGAGGATTATTTGGATAGTATTATAAAGTAATATCCGGAGTAGTATCATGATTTGTAATCAATATTAGATAGATATGCAACATTAACAAATTCTAATTCTAAGTTGGTTGAAGAACATTAGAACATGGAAAAGGAGTTTGAGAAATTAAAATATGAGTCAACTTAATATGAGAAGGAGAAAAACCATGAGATTCTTTAATTAAATAATGATATCAAGGATTTGTAAAAGAAGTTGGAGGAGAAAGCTGCAGAGAGGAATTAAATTTAAAGTGTATATGAGGCTACAACAAATGATGCATCATCGAAGAACTTAAGTTTGGGTAGGATACTGATGGCTGTTGATAATCTTTTTACTCGTTGTTAGGAAGGAACTTATAGAATGAAGATAGATTTTGAAGAGTATAAATAAGATAAGTAAAATAAGGAGAAAGCGAAGGATAAAATAACAAATAATAAAATATAAAATTAAGACTTATAATTTAATGATGAGGACAATTACGAATTAAAAAGTTAAAAATATATTATTAAATTATAGGTTAATAGGCAGCTTGGAAATTGAAATAAATTGTTTAATTTATGTCAGATTTTAAAAAGATAATCGATAATTGCAAAGGAGAATTAGGTAAGTGGAAAGAATAGAAAATTAAATGATAATAATTATTTATATATTATTAATGAATAAATAAGAGAAAAGAAAATTACCTAATCATTTATAATATGACACAGTGAGTCCTGCAACTAAATTACTAGAGAAGAGAAGAAAGATGTATGAACTTCATGAAGCATTTGAAGCATAGAGAGAAGAATTTAAAAAGTAATTTAATAATAAAATAGTCAATTTTAGATAAGAAGATAAGTTTAAATAGGAAGAAGAATAGATTCGTTAAAAGGATATGGAAATTTAAGAGTCTTTAATAAAATTTTGCAAATTTTTATAAGATAATGAAGCAAAGAAAAAGAGAGCTGAAGGTAGATTAGAGGAAGAAAAAAGATAAAAAATATAGAAAGAAAAAGAAATATAGGATTTGAATGGATAATTATAAGAGTTAGAGAAGAAATAATAAAAATTAGAGAAAAAGGGTATGTTTAGGTTATTATCAAAACAGTTACTTCAATGAAAAAATATGAAGAATATTTAGATAGTGTTGCAAAATAATATCCAGAATAGTATCATGATATGGCATCAATATTAGAGAGACATAACACATTATCAAGTTAGAATTCTAAATTGGTTGAGGAACATTAAGCTATGGAAAAAGAGTATGAAACATTAAAATATGAATCAACACAATATGAAAAGGATAAAAATCATGAGATTCTTTAATTGAATAATGATATTAAAGAACTTTAAAAGAAATTAGAAGAAAAAATAGCAGAGAGAAATTAATTATAATAGTTAGTTGAAGCATCAGCAAACGAAGCATCATCGAAGAATTTAAGTTTAGGAAGGATTTTAATGGCTATAGATAATTATTTAATAGATGTTAAGAAGGGACATAAAAAATTAAACATGAATTGGAAGAAACAACATAAGAGAATAATAAAAAAGATGATAAAAAAACTAAGAAAGAAGACAATAAAAAATAATAAATAAAGATGAAAATTAGGAAGAAGAAGAAGATAATTATGAAGTAAAAAGTTAGTAGGCAATGTAAAAATTAAAAATAATATCTTTATACTTAAATGATTTTAAAAAGATTATTTAAGGTTGCAAAGAAGACTATAAAAAAGCATAAAACAAATGATTTTAATTATTATAAATAAATAAACTAGATCATTCTAACTTTTTGGTTACAGCAGCTAAGAAATATTTTTTTTATGTTTATGACATAGGAAATCTTCTTGAAGAACGTGCTGTTTCAACTAGATTTATCATTTTATTTGGAGACATAGCTTGTTTTTATGGAGTTTCATAATCACATTAATCATCTTATTATACATTTTTAGATGTCATCAATTCATTGAATTCCTTTAGTAATATTTGCATTATACTTCGCATTTTTGCTAAGTATTTTTGCTTTTTTTATTTTATCTTTTATTTTTCTTCTAATAAATATTCTGCTGCTTTAATATAATGTTTATGTATTTTTGGTGCTTCTTGATAAAATTAAATTAATAAATTAAGATCTGTCTAATTTAATGCATGTAAATCATTTGCGATTGTATTTTTAAAAGATTCAAGTTCGTTATTCATATTTAATTAATATTATGCGCAATTATCAGATATTTTAACCATATCATTATCTATCTATCCTTTGAGATCTCCTTTGATTGTATTGAATTTTTATTTAATACATTCCATACAGTTGTCTAATTCTAAATCAATTTGTTTCTCTAAATCTTTTTAAGGAGATGTTGTTGTTTATTAAAATTCAACAGTATTGATTTGTTTAATGGATTCATTTACAAAATCTTTGAATTGATTAGTTGTTTTCTCTGATGTGTAATATGATCATCAAGGAAACAATCAGCACAACCTAAATTTGCAATATTTGATACCTATTTTCTTAGGAATAGAACATTAAGGATCAACACAAATATATTTGATGCGTTGAGAGTCATGATTAGGATGTTAGCAATTAGTGATATCCATAAATTTAATATAATTATTCAACCGCCAATATATTCCCGGTTATTATATTCGAATTAAGCTGAATTTGCCTAATCAAATACATTAAACTATTATTTTTATTAATTCTAGTTGATTTTCTTACTCTATCTAATAAATAATCTATAATGAATAGAAGTTCTTAAAGTATTAATGATTATTCTATTCCTAAAGTTATTTTGTTATCAATTATAAATATATATTAATATATATATATATTATATTTGTTTAAGTTAATTAAATAAATAAATCATTTTTGAACATATTGAAATGTACTTTGTCCTCTATTATGATCGCATCTAATTTTTTTATTATTTGAATTTTCAATTTCTTCATCAGACTTACTACTTACTGAATCATTTTAATGATGACTTTATCTCCTAATATTTATTACCTAAGTGAAAGTATTGAATGAAATAATACATTTGGATTTTTAGTTGGAATACCCATAATAGGATCTTATTTATTTGGAACTTTTATTGATTTTTTAAAGTTGAATTGATTTAGTACTTTTAATTTTGTTACGAAAGCAAAGAATTCTTATAGTAATATATTATTTATTTAGCATTAAGGTGGAGGTTTTGTTATTGTTGATGTATATTTATGAAATAACATGAGATAATCATAGTGTTTTATACTTTCAGAATATATTTCAAAAAGACTTAGAGTATCACTATTCGGTAGAGTAGCATATTAATCTATGATTTTTTCAATTTCAGTACAAATAAACTTTTGAAATCTCCACACATCAGCATACAATGCAACCTATATTTCTATTAAATTTGGATTAAATTAAATAAGTATTAATCCAGAGTTAATTAAATTTTGTATTTTATAATGCCATAAGAACATAAGTTTTGCTTCTATCTATTCTTTTTCTACCATATATGGATAGTTAAATTTAAGAACCGCTCTATATAAATCAACATTGGCAGCTAATTTTTATAGATAGACATAACACAATTAAGCGTAAATTCTATCTGGCTAAGTTATATCTTCAAATTCAGTCAAAATCTTTTATGATTATAATTTCTTTGATTAATCAGGTTCTGTTTAAGTAGAAAACCATTCTTATTTTTCTAATTATACCCAAGGCATTTTTGTTTCTCTTAATTTGACAGCTACATCTTATATTAATTCATTATATTAAAATTGTTAATGTAAAGCTGCTAATAAGTGTACTATTTAAAAACCTTAAAGATCTTTAGACTTAGTTTCTAAAAACTGAAATAGAAATTCAATGTGTTCTATTACTTAATTTATGAATAAATTACCATCCCTATCTAATAAATATTATGCCAAAACTTCGCCCTTTTACTTAAGATCCAGTTTACTATTCTAAGTTATAATTTATGCTAATTTCTCTTATAATTATTGATTGATTGGTGTGCTTGATGCTTGAGTTGTTTAATTTGATCCAAAAATGGATGTAAACCTAGAAAATAATGACATTTATATAATAATTAATAAAGAGAATATAGATTAATGTTTGTATTTCTAAAAGTCATAGTTTAGAGTATTAGTTAATATAAATTTGATTTAAATGATTGATTTTAATACTAATAGATGAATATAAGAATATTTTTATATGTATTTAATGTAATATTGTATTGTATCAATAGACATTTCCTTCAAAGGTTTATTTGAACCATTCAACTGCTTCTTTTTTAGTTACTCTTTATTAAGTTCCCAATCTAGAGTTTCTCGATTTTCTTTAAGCAACTCTAAGTCCTGGTCTAGATAAGACTACATAGAAATCCATACCGAAAATACCTATTATAAAATAGTATTATTTATTATACCTGTGTATGGGTCATATTTTAATCCCAAATCAATATGTTCTTAAATACCAAAGCCAAAGTTTCCTGATTCAGAGAAGTTTCTCTTCTTCAATTCCATTTCTTTAACTCTTAAACCTCTAACAAGAATATCTCTTGCCTAATCGCCTCTGATAGTGCAATAGACAGAGATCTTTTCATTTCTTCTGATACCAAATGATCTCACTGTATATCTTGCTTTTCCAAATACAGGTTTTTATCCTGTAAGATCTTCTAAAACTTTAGCAGCTTTGGTCAATTTATCACCTGATTCACCAGCGCAAATATG
Organism: Paramecium sexaurelia; assembly: GCA_000733375.1. Lineage (NCBI taxonomy): Eukaryota > Ciliophora > Oligohymenophorea > Peniculida > Parameciidae > Paramecium > Paramecium sexaurelia. The sequence continues at coordinate 98,334 of JPFM01000154.1, forward strand.
AACCATCAATTTTTCAATTCTAATTTTTCTCATCACATTCTCTTTAGTTTCTTATGGTTTAGCAACTTTTGCTTAAGTTGCTGGCTATTATTTAGCATCAGTTTTAGGTTATGCTGCTTTTCCACCCTTTGAAGCTTATTAAGACATCTTATTTCCTCAAATTAAAATAAAAAAAAATCTTTATATTTAAAATATAATCAGATTGAAGATATTAAATATAATAAATAATTTGTTAATATTATATATGTACTATTCTTTTATACTGTAATATATCATTATCATTCTTGTTATACTTATTCTTATTATTCTTTTTCGATTTATCCTTACTTAATAAGATTAAGAGCAGTTTAATCTTCAGCTTAACCCTTTCTTCTAACTTATGCTGTCTTTGATCTTTGGGAATCATCATAAAATTCTCTTAATTTTTAAGCTAATTTTTATTAATACATTAAAAATACCATCAACTTTAGGTCTCTTGACTAACTTAACTTTTCTCAATGTAATGTTTTACAATGGGAAAATAGCTCTGGTAGCTTTTCCGATTTCTTTGGCAAGACTCTCTTAATTAAAGAAGTTAAGCAATTAGGTGATTGATTTTTTAGAGACTTCCTTAAGAACGATTTCAACAATCTTCTTTCTAATATCTTTGATTTGACTTCTTTAAGCATAGGTTGTTTTTCTTTATTAATTTTTTATTGACTTTGTAAATGCAATAACAAAGATTCTGAGAATGTATCCATCTTGAGATCTGGCTTCTACTTGAGTCTAAATAATTATGATTTTAAGCTACCTCGATCAAAGTTTATCGCTTTTTAATCATTCCAAAGATCTTGTCTTTTGTTGAATCAAGACCATAGAAGGATGTTCTGCATCTTGTACCTTCAACATCGTCTATAATTAATTTCACTTTTCTCCATGCCATCTAATCAGATTGTCCTTAAAGGTCAGCTAAAGATGCTTCAACTACTCTTCCTTTAATGGCTTCTGTGGCCACAACTAAAATTCTTAATTTTTAATTATATACCTGTTCCTGCAGATTTATTAATACAAGTATAACCAAATCCACCAGCACTGAAGGGTACAGGTGCTGTTAATTCAAACCATTCCTTTCTAGCTAATGGGTCAATTGTTTTCTTTTATCCCTTCTTCTTTCCTAATTTCTTATTCTTTCCTTGAGTCATACAAAAAGATTTTGATTTTTTTTAATTTTTTCAAAAAATTTATTATCTGTCTCATCCAAACCTTTAAATAAATATAAATTATTTTATATATTATGAGATAGGACAGTCCTCTATTCAGAGCTGCTTTGCTCCATTCTATAGGATAATGAAGAAGCAAAAGATTAAGGGACTTTAATGAACTCTTAAAAGATAATGAACTTACTTATCTTAAATTCGTTTTCAAAACTGAAGAAAGATAAGAAAATATTATATCAAATAATTTTAAAAAGGCACTAATTTCTAGAGAACAGGTTTCATATTTTATTTTAACCTAAAGGAACAAAGAATATTTGTGATTTTTGGTCAATTGCATAAATTAATAGGTATTTAGATATTTCTAAATTTACCAAAGATAAATTCTTACTACAAAAATTAGCCAAACAAAAAAACAAATTCACACATATAAGAAAACCTAATCCTCACTCTTAAACTCCAAGATCAGATCAAATTGTAAAGAAAGACCTTAAATCTATCATTTCAGAGTTGAATCTTTGCATTAATAAAATAAAAAACTGGGATCTCAAATTAATTGAAAAATTTATTGTAAGCCTTATACTGAAAATCTATATATATAATATTATATACTCATATGTAATTTATTTATTTCTTAATCAATATTAACTAATAGATAATTTTCTTTATGAATATTATATCAATAATATGTAATAGCATATATGTCAAATTGAGAAAATTAAGCCATTTTATAGAATGATATCTATTATTATGATTAAGTGTAAAAAAATATGGAAAATTTCAATATTTAAAATATTAAATCATAGAATTTTAAATTAGGTTGTTTAAAAAAAAGTAAAATTCGAAATGATTTTTTTTACTTATTCCCATATTAAAATGAAACATAATATATATTAATTTTTCAAATATAACTTAAAATCTACAGAAGAACTAGAAAAAGCAATAATGAGCGATGATTAAAAGAATTCACCTTTTAAATATACTAAAATAACTGATATAATAAATAAATAAATAAATTTATCTTAAAAATAGAAGGCTAACCTTTTCATTTATCAAACAATTTTAACTAAATCATTGAAATCTATGGATGCCATCTTCTTTCATTTTTTTAAGTATTCATTTAAATCTTAAGAAGGATGGTATGCACATTAATAAAATAATAATTAAAGAAATATACTAACCATTAATTATGTGAGAATAGCTAAATATTTGATTGGTCCCATATAATAACAAATTGATTAATGACAATATATTAAAAATAATCAATACTTTTTAATTAATAATGATGAATGTTTTATATGCATGAACCATGATTGCAAAAATATTACAATGATAGGCCTGATATTATATAACAAGCCTGCATACAGAAATACCATCATTAGAGTTTTGATAGCTTTGCATATTTTTGTGATAAATCTATTGCAGAATCATTAAAAGCTCTAATATTAAAATAAATAATAATTATTCTAATTAGCTTCATTTTGTGTGTGTTTACAATTTGATCCTTATGATTTTTTTTCCAACATATATTTAGTAAAAATAATTAACTTCAAATGATAATAAATCATGTGTCTATGGAAATGGCACATTATGTTTTATTAATGAAGTGAGGATTATATCAGAATTAATTCTGCAGTCTACCAGATGGCTTAATTAAGATTATTTGATTTTATTCTTAATAACAAGAATGATAAATATATGCTACACTTATATTATAATCAGTTCTGGTAGCTTACTGCTCAAGTTCGGCAAATTTAATAATCATACTTCTAATTCACTATTTATGATAGAAATAAAAATTGAAGAAGCAAATTCTATTACATAAACTATAATACAGTCAATAATTAACGCTCCTTTAATAATAATTTTCAGTCATAACACAGACTCCACTAATATTTTCTTTAAGTATTTCCATAAAATCTAATTCTTTAGATATTTTTATCTATTTCAGATTTTCAACAAATTCATTTTGGAAGATTTGTGTATAAAGAATTGATTTAATTCAGTTTCTTTTCTAAATCGAGAATTTTTCAATAAATATAGAATCAGTTGCAAGAATTGCTGCATTATCCAGTTCCATAGCTGTTTAATGATATGTCTTCTATAATCCAGTTGGCTTGTAAAACGAGAAATATATGCCTATCGCATTTATGGGAAAAATTTCATTGAAAAAAACATTTTACAATTTCTCCTTAAGTTATCTTTAACAATATCACATCTAAGTTCTTGAATGTTAAGGTATCAATGTTGTATTTAGTTTGTTAAAATGATTTATATTTAAATTTTTAAAATTAAACGTTTAAATAAAAAAAACTATAAAAAAAATTCTTTTAAAATTTGCTTTTATATTTTAGCCAAAAAAAAAGCTAAAGGCTTTGCATAGATTGCTGCGCAGTAGATGTATTGAAAGATAATAAATACAGAGAAAACAAGGATATAAAAATACGATTCAATTCCAGAACAATTAAAACTTAATTCATTTCCTGAAGAATAAAGAGGAAACTCTTCAATTACTGTATGTAGTCCAAAACTAAGAAAAAATGGTGGAGGTATATTTGATAAAATGAATATTACTATCATATTTTTAATATTTTACCATATATATACAAAGCTGCAGATGTTGGAGCCGATTTAATTATTAAAGTTGAAAAAATTTACCTGAAGATAACTCAAAAGTATTTAACATTAATATCTAAAAATCCTGCTACTATTGCTGATAATGTAGGTAATAATGTTGGAGCTGATTTATTTGGATCATTTGCTGAATCTACTTGTACTGCATTAGTTGTCTCGTCTACTTAATAAAGAGTAATTACGGATTAAGGTTATTCTATTAAAATTGGTTAATTAATTTATCAACGTATGGTATCGGCTTTAGCTATCATTATTTGTATTGCAGTTTCTGCATATGGAGTTTTTGTGTAAAAAGTTTTTCATATTAATAAAATTGAATCATCACATAAATTAAAATTATTATTATCAAAATTCGGTTTATCTCTAATAATAATAGGAATCTCTTATTAGGCATTAACATAAAATTTTGTGATGATTTAACCTTATGGGCAAGTAGAGATTGATTCACTTTGACCATGGCATGCCTTGTATGCTCTTTAATTGGATGTAAATAAATTTATTAATCTATTTAGTATGGTCAGGATTACTAATCTGATATATCTACAATTTTTCCAATAGTTGCAATAGCTTTAACATCATTATTATCAATGAAATTTAGATCATTCTACAGAGTGGCTTTAGCAGCTTTAGGAATGCTTTCTAATTTAACAATTGGATTATCTATAGATGCATATTGCCCTATTTTGGATAATGCAGGAAGCATAGCTGAAATGAGTGAATTGGGAGAAGATGTCAGAATATCTATAGTTGTATTAGATGCAACTGGGAATACTACGGCTGCTATGGGAAAAAATATGCAATAGGATCAGCTGCTTTAGTTTCATTATTACTTTATGGAGGATATCTTTGGAGATTTAAGCATTCAATCAAGATGGAAAATTTCCTTACGCTGATGGTGCTAAGATTGATGATCCTATAATATTTGTTATGTTGCTGATTGAAGCTGTGTTACCATATGCATATTCAGCATTTATAATGAAATCAGTTGGAAAAGCAGCTCTTCAAATGGTTGAAGAAGTCAGAAAATATTTGCATTAACATCCTGGTATATATGGAGGAACAGAAGAACCAGATTTTAGACCTTGCATTGCTATTTCAAATAAAGCATCATTAAAAAAAATGATAACACAATAATTACTGGAAATTGTTACTCCAACTCTGTTGGATTATTGTTTGACCATAAGCAGCATCTAGTTTATTACCATGAGCATTAATTAGTGGAGTTTAAATGGCAATATCAGCTCCGATACAGGAGGAGCATGGGATTATGCTAAAAAATATATTGAATCTGGACTCTAGAAGAATGAATTCGAAGAAATCAATAAGAAAGGGTATGATGAACATAAGGCGGCTGTTATTGGTTATCTATTATTTTTACTTTAGGTGATACTGTTGGAGATCCTTTAAAAAACACCTTTGGACCATCATTAAACATTCTTATTAAACTTATGGCAATCTTATCATTGGTTCTCGCTGAAAAATTATGTAAAACCAAATGGTTATATCAAAATTGATGTTATTCAGTGATTAAATTGTAGCTTTTTCATATCTATTTTTATCATATTAAAATATTTAATGAATAAGTTATTTATAACATATAATGAATTCTAAATATTTTTCACCGAAGGCAAATTAACAATTTTTTGAAAGCTTTCTAAGATCACCAAGGGAAATTAAACTATATCGAATTAGATTTGATTCTATTTTTAATGAATATGTGCATCGCAAAGTTGATCATTTGCAACTTGAACCAATTTTATCGTCAAATATAACAGAATCATTAAAAGAAAAAATTGAGAAAAGGAAACGAACCTATGAAAAGAGACGATAATCTTCTTAATTAAGTCCTCTTTCAAATTTTCATATCTAGCCTAGTCCTTAAGTGAAAAATTTATAAAGACATATATCAAGAGGCAGACGCAGCAGATTTGATGTATAATTAAATTAATCATATTTGTGAATTATTATTATTAATAATTTATTAATGATTTCGAAACAGGAGGCTAACCCACAATTAATAATTAAGAAAATGGATTAGACCAAAATAAAAAGTTTAATAAAAGGAAATCATGACTACAATCTATATGATGTTGAATTAGGCCATTATTTCTTAAATTTATAAATAATGAATTTAGGAAATGAAAATATAACAATTGATATATTGATAATACCAATAAATTTTAAAAACCATGAAAAAACAATAGGTACTAGATTATGTAGTTTGTTGATAATTCTTGGAATAGAAAATAAACTCATACTAAAACAATTTCAGTTTAAGATATGATATACTTATAATTATTTTCTTAAATGATAAATATTCCATATTTTTATGAGAAGTTCAAGAATAAATAATTATAAATGAGAGAATAAAATTTTATTTAAGAAAATCAATTGTAATTATTAAGAAAAAACCTGTAGAATTTAAAATTACTTTATTTAAAATGCATGGGCAAGATTGATAAACCAGGATTTAAGCCAATTATATATATGAATATAAGATTAAATCAAAAAAGATGTCTATAAAAACTAAGGTTTCAAAAGTAAAATAAATAATATATTATTTTAGATATAATCAATAAATTTTATATAAATTTACAACAATACATATTCAATCATAAATCTTCCTTCTTAATAAAACTACTGTTCTCTTCTATAAATTTGGCTAAAGCCTCAGCTGTTCTTGCTGATTAATACTTTATTTATTGTGGCTTTTCATCTCCTTTCTTAAAGAATATCAAAGTCGGAAATCCTTTTACTTCAACATTACTTGTTTAATGAGCGGTCCAATCCATTTCTGCAATAAGTATATTGGGATTCTCTTTTAAATTTTATGCTAACTCTTTGTAAGCATCTGCCATAGCCTTACAATGTCCACACCAAGGAGCAAAGAATTTAACTAATACATCTTATTTACTATTCAAAACAACATGATCGAAGTTTTCACTTGTTAATTCTATAACTGTTCCTTCATTATTTATTTAAGTAAATTCAGGTTACTTCTTTTCTTCATCATTTGCCTTTCCCAAGTTTCTTTCTAAAAATGTCTTCATTCCTTGTAATGATCTATCTCCCTCATATTCTTTTCTTGACTTAGTATCACCTTCTTATTTAAAAAGATATAAAGTAGGATATCCTTCTATAGGAATTTCATCAAATTGATTTGCTGTATGATCCACTTCAGCTATCACTATATCATCTCTATTCAACTCTTAAGCTAACTTTTCAAAAGTTGGAGCTAAAGTTTAACAATGACCACACCATGGAGCATAAAACTTAACAAATACATGTCTATGGTTTTCAAAAACTTATTCGTTGAAATTTTCTGTAGTCAATTTATGAACCTAACCATCTCCTTTTATCAATCTTGCTAATCTCTCTGCTTCTCTTTTTGGTCTTGTCACTTCTTCTATTAATGATTCAACAGCCTTCTTCAAGGTTCCAACTGAATCATCGCTAAATGTTGTTGTTGTTGTTTTTTTAGTTCTAAATTATTATAAATATGTTTTACTCATAATCATAGTAATATAATGTGTTCTAAGTTATTGGAGTTTATTTTATAAGATATTCAAATCTTCTATTACATAACTCTAAACTTGGATCAATTATAACAAATCTTGTAGAATTTTAGTACTATTCTGCTATATATTTAAATCTTTTGTGTAACACTCCATTCTTTTAACCTGCTACTCCAATTAAAGGCAATTAATCATTTTCTGCTTTCATAAATTCTTCTTCATTCAATGAGAATACCAACGGATATCCTTTCTTTGATATGAATTCTGAAAGTCCATTTATATCACCATTGTAATGAACTGGTTTTTCAATATCTTTATTTATTAAGGTATATTTATGAGGATGACTTTATCGTAATTCCTCATTCTCCACTTTACCAAATCTTACTTATATATGATCCAAACTCACAGTTGATAAATCATCATAATCATTTACATATTTAAGAACTGCTATATTGGTTCTTTTCAAAAATAAATCAATCTAAAAAATTTTACATAATTTAATACCTCTTCTTAGCTTTATAACTATGTAATTGGTCCATAAGCATGTTATAAGGCAAATTCAAATAAAATTTCTAAAGAATCAGAGGAATTTGGGAAATCATGTGATTCACCATTTCTAAACAATTTTAATGTTGGATAAGCATTAGCATTATGCTTTGCTGCTAAAGATTTACTTTCTTAAGCGTTTACTTCTCCTAATACAAATCCGTATTCCTTTAATCTCTATGCTAATTGGATGAATACAGGTTTCAGTCTTTAACTAAGGTTCAATACATAATTTCATACCAGTATCCACAAGTATCAATATAAAATTTTACCAATAATCTTGGATGTGTGTCCAAAGCTTATTAGAAATTTCTACGACTAAGTTGCAAGATTCCATCAACTTCTGGTATTTGTTCTGTTGAAATTATAGCAAGTGTTAAGGCAAGTAATAAGAAGAATTTCATGTTTTTTTTTTTAAATATTCAATTCTCTTGCGTGTATTTTGCTGTTAAAATGAGGAATATTCTAGATTCTTTATAAAAAAAAAAAATATAAAATTTATCAAAATAAATTTTGTATTTATCAAACACAAAACTATTTTATTTTTAATCAAACTTTGAATTAAATTGAACCTTTATTAATGGCAGTTTCAACTATTTATTTTTAGTGTTATTCCTCTTAATCTAATATTTATATTTAAATTATACTTTTTTTTAATTTTGGTTAAATTTAATACATTTTAATTTGATTACTGTGAGGTATGTCATCTTCTTCATTAACATTGTATTCATTTTCTTCTAAAATGCACTCTTATTTTTAAACTTTTAATGATTAACTCTACTATCTTGAAGTAGACGAATGTTATTCTTCTCTTTAAATATCTGCTGTATTAGATTTACTCCTCATTTATGGTGTAACACTAAGAGGAGTTGAAGTAAGAGATTAATTCAACTCTTATCCCATCAATGGAGTTTTGGCATACAATTAAGAATTCTTTTTATGTCTTGGGTATGTATCAGCCCTTAGAAATAAAATGGAATTATACATGAATAGTTAATGATCAGGTTATTTCTAAAACCATGGATGTTAGAGAGCTAGTTCAGAACTTATTCTCAAATCTGGATTCTTTTCGAGTAATGATGTTAAGAGATGGACAGCTTCGTCACTTAAAGGTTAATTTTTAATTAAATTGAATTCTATCTAACAATGATAGTTTTTCATCACAATTTCATCATATGACTTGGCTTTGAATGGAGACTGTCCTGTCAGCATGATGAACATTAACACTCCAGCACTAAACATATCAATTTTGTAATCATAAATTTTATCTTAAAGCAACTCTGGTGCAACATAACCAGGTGTTCCGCAACGTTTAAACATATAATCACCTTCAGCATTATAAAAATCAGCCAATCCAAAATCTGCAATAACCACATCAGCCATCTCCCTTTTAGATCTCAATATTAAGTTTTCCGGCTAATTGCTTAATACTAAAATTTTTACTTTTATATCTCTATGTAGAACTCCTATAGAGTGAATGTAATCAATTGATTACAAAATTCTAAACATTATAACAGCAACAGTTTTTTCATCATATGCCTTACCTTTCATTTAATTAAATAATTCTCCTCCCTCTAACAATTCACAGACCACAAATATGTAATTATCATTCTCAAAAACTTCATATAATTTTAGTACACCAACAAAGTCCATTTTTCTCATTATTGATAATTCTTTTATAAGAGCAGGCTATAATCATTAAAAATAAATACTTTATCTATTCTAATATCTTAAAATTTTAATTTGTCAAAGGCCTTAACTGCATACATTGACTAATCACTCTTTTTAGATGCACTATAAACCTTAAATTTATTAAAATATTATTTACCTTAGCAAAATTCCCCTTTCCAATCAACTTATTTATAGAATAAATATTATTGAAACCTCTCTAAACACAAAACTATTTCAGGCAATTATACCACATTCCTTAAGCTTATTCATTATGAGTAAGTAACTCAACAGACTTACGATTCTTAGTTAATTTAAAACCAATATTTTTTATCTTCTCAAGAGTGATGTTTTGCAGATCAATATATTTTTATTAACAAGCTAGTTTTCCATCTTATAAAAAGTAATTTCTTTCCTTTTAAATTCCTAATTTAGAATTTTTAATAAGTGTTCCACTTATTATTGGATCTGAAGCTTAAATTACTTCTTTGATCCATAAATTTTATTTTTGATCATCGAAAAATGAAACTTTGGGCAAATTCATGGATTCTGTTTTTAATTTTGTAAAATCAATTTTTCAATAAATAATTGAGTCTAATAATCATAAAATCTTGTTAAATACTCATTTAATTTCTTCTATTATTCAACTTAAACATCTCTCAATTAGCATTAAATACAATCTTACTCTCTTAAATAAATAAAGTTCAAATTTTTTCAGAAAAATTCTATAAAATCGCCATTCTTTGTTAACTATCTGCTCCCGACCCTACCTTTTGTATTTTTGTAATCTTAGTAACTCTCCCTAAAATTTGATGACTTTATGAACAAAATGATTTAGTAAAAATCAACTATTAGTAATCCAAGACCAGTTAAAAATATAAATTTTATTTTTAGGAAAGTCTTTAGAATTAAATTTATTAGCTTTCTTAAAGAATTGAAATAATTTTTTAACAATAAAGATCCAAAAATAATATGTAAAAGTAAACTCTTAATATTCTGTTCGGGTTTTTATTGTATAAAAACACAAACTTGTATATGTAGATAGCAGAAATTGTAAAAATAAAAATAATATTAATAAAAAATTTTTCAAGTTCATTTACGATTTTATTTGTGTCAATTAAATTTTTTCATTAGATTAACTTAACCTCAAATCTAATTCAATTTCTGATTAATAGTAATATAATTCTTTTTACTTTATTACTTTATTATATCAAAATAATTTTATTATATATTAATCTCAGAATTTAAAGTTGATTAATGATAATAACTATTTTATCTAATTAATTATAATTACAATAAATTCAGTAACAAAATTCATATTAAATAGATTATATTCATTTATATTACCCTAAATTATTCTTATCTTGAATTCTTAATAAACTATTCAATATAATTTGAGTGATGAAAAGGAAATAATTTCTATAATATTTCTAAATGATATTTAAATTCTTCTTAATAAATATAAATGAAGTAGTTTATTTATAAATCTAAATAATAACAAATGATCTTGTATTTGTTTGACTATGATTTATATATCTTATTTATAAATCTCTTATATTTCTAAGCAAATTTTAATTAATCATAAATTCTATAATTTATTTATTAATTTCTAATATTTCTAAATGACTTTAAATTATTCATATTTTGTATAATATTCTATATAATTTATTTATTAATCTCAATTATTATTAAATCATTTTAAATTATTCATCATTTTTATTACTAGCTAAATTAACATACAAGACTTGTTTAATTCATTTTGTGACAAGCGGGTTTGGGTTTGGGTTTGGGTTTGGGTTTGGGTTTGGGGTTTGGGTTTGGGGTTTGGGTTTGGGTTTTGGGTTTGGGTTTGGGTTTGGGTTTGGGTTTGGG
>JPFM01000154.1:110153-144799 GCA_000733375.1 Paramecium sexaurelia
AAATAATTTTATTATATATTAATCTCAGAATTTAAAGTTGATTAATGATAATAACTATTTTATCTAATTAATTATATATTATTTATTATTTATTTGTATATTTAAAATTTAATATATTTTATTTATTAATTACATTTATTTTTTAATCATTTTAAATTATTCATATTTTTAAATCTATTATAAAACATTTAAATTTATTCTTACTTCCCCTTATTTATTTAGAAGAAGATAGATGCACCTTTATTAAGAAAGAATTTTTGAATCTATGGAAATTCATCATGGAATTTGTAGAAATACCAAAGAAGGTGGTTGAATACAAGATACCTATGTATGTAGAGTGGGATTTGGATTATAAATGTAAGTAGAAGATAAGAGTAGATATGATTCAAAGTCATACTTAGAGTTTGTGAAACACATAGCCAAGGTTGACAATTAATGCAGGGACAGATTGTCAGTGCCATTTAAATTGAAAATGAAATAGAGACGAATTACAAGATTATTACATAAGCAACACTAAAAGGAACTTAAAAACATATAAAAAGAACTTACTGAGGAAGAAAAGTACAATAGGCACGGAAAAGAATGGTTAAGCTTGATTACAGATAGATTATAAATTTCAATTCGCTCTGAATACCAGAGTTAAAGGAAGAGGATAAAGATGCAGTATAGAGCAGGAGGGCAGAAAGTGGTAATAAGTTCGCTAAAGGAAGAGAGTTAGGAGACAAATAAAGGTGTCCAAAAAGCCAGTGTCCTTTGATTAGAGAAGGATGGCGGGTGTAGTGCCAATGTGAAGGAGAACAACATTATAAATAGAAATGATGAAAGAGAACTAGATAGAACTAGATGTGATTGATATAGAAATAGAAACAAAAAAAATACCAATAAACAAGGTTTACCCACAAGTGCCGAATGAAAAACAGATAAGACCAATTTGTGTATAATCACACGTAATAAAGTTGATGGAGCTACTTTACACACAGATAGCTTGTAAAGGTTAATGCGATATGAAATAGGTAGGGTTCGTACCTGGGCTTGAAACTTAGATCAATCTGTGGTAGGTGACAGTATTTGCAAGGATGAAAGCACCGAATAAGATAAATGATGTTCATAGATCTTTCAAATGACTAGAATTGTGTTGATAGATAATTCCTCTATGATATAATAATTTACAAATAAGTCATTAATTAAGATAGTAATAATTATTTAAATAATGAAGAACTAGGGAATTGATCACAATAGCAATAAAATTATTAATTCAAAAATTTATTAAAAAATACAACACAATGAGGGTATAGATAATCTTAAAACATTTTAATTTGAACAATTGTCACCAATCCTTTTTTCAATTTGTAGAATTTCCTTTTCATAATCCTCAATTACTTTATTTTACGTTCCATCTTTACTTCAAAAGTTCTTTTTTAATATTCTTTTTATTTTATTCAACTTCAATTTATTTATCCATAGAAATTCCAAAGAATCTTTTTACACTAGATTTCTTTCACATAGTTAAATCTAATCCTTTTATTTTACTTAACCTATAAATTATAATTACATCATTTATTCTAAAGTAAATATTTTCATATCATATTTTAATTCTGGTTTGTATTTTTGAAAGTAAATATGATTCGGTTTGAGTTTTTTTAACACATTGATAATCCAGTTTTTCTTAGGACTTCTTTTTGAATTCCACATATTTGTTATTGAAATAGAATTTTCAAAACCTCTTCTATTTTATCACCGACTTTAAAAGTACTCCGATATGAACTTCTTCACATTTTGGTACATATATTTTATCAAATTTAACCCCAATAAGTAATCTGAAGTAATTATTTGAAGAAGTCATTTTAGGTGTGTATTTTCCTTCTAGCAATAAATCGTAATAAGCCGATTCCAAAGAAGGGATGAGTCAATTAGCATCCTGTCTAGACAGTTTTAAGATTTCTTCTTCTTAAAATGAATTTTACATTATTTAAATATACAGACAAAATATATTAATTATTATGAATATATATGAACAAATTGCATAAAAATTCGTTTAAATGTCTAAAAATTATGCTGCACGAAGCGAAATGCTTATTTTTAAATAAGGAAAATGTTTTTACAAAAATCAAATATTTTTTTTAATTTATTTATTATAAATGGCAACAAACAACAACTAATAAAACTTCAATTCCAAGTCTTCAAATTATTTCACAAAATAGAAAGCTCACAATTCTATTCCATTATTTATACAATAGCATAATAATTTTAACAGACATAAAGTTTAACGTATGAATGTCAGCCACTTTCTTGGATAGATTTCTGAATGCAAATGCGTATGCTAAACTTTTCATAAGCTTTGATCTCGAATTAGAGATAGATAATTCTATGAATCTAAAAGTTTAAACCTATATCCCTAACTTCAAGTAAAGATGGATTACAAAACTCAATTGTTCTTCAACATTCCAATAAAATAAATACAAAGAAAAGTAAAACAATAAAAACAGGAAATATCGCCTAAAAAATATAAATAAAAATCCATATTTAAGTTTTGATTAAGACTTTAAATCTAAAAATTATATTAGGAAGGATTTAAAACACATGATAATATCTGGCATGCTTCAAGTTAGCATTTCTTAAGTTAAATAAAATTAAATTAGATTAAAAATATCGAAATGAAAGGAATAAATACAAATCACAAAAAGATAATAACATTGGCTAATTGAATAAGGACCATCTTAATCAAATTCAATTTTATTCGATACTCAAACTTTTCAGGCAGCATTTTTAGAACAATTCCATAAATCAAAATTATCAGTTTCTTAATTTAGAAATGTTTTACGTCAGTCAAACTTAAGAAATAGAATACCATCTCTCAAGCCCTTTAGTTTTTTTATAAAATTGAAAAGAATAAGAGACATAAAACTTTATTTCTTAATCATGTGTGTATTTAACTCAAAAGTACATTGATTTTTATTTATGAATGCTCTTTAGGCAACATATCTAAGTTTTCACATAGATAATGGCATGTACTTGGTTCATTCAAGGATCGACACAATGAATCTCTAGTTATAAATATTTAATAGGAGCTTTGGGCGATGATTTCTTTCTCTAATTTTAGTTTTCTAAGGTACTGGCAAAGCATAAATTTTTCAGACTTTTTGATTTAAGTTATCAGTAAGACCAAAGATTATTTAATGAGTAAAATTTTGTCTTAATTATGGACAACTCTCACATATATAAATCAATATTAATGGAAGATATTTTTGAAAGAGTTCCTTGCATCTTTACACCTGCATATAGGCCTGAGTTTAATGCAATAGAGCATGGTTTTGGATGGTTGAAGAAACTTTTTAGAATCTCCTTCAATGAATCCTAATTCTGAATTGATATTAGATAATATTCTAAGTAAATTTGAATATACATCGATTTGTAAAGCATGTAATCAATACTATTAATTAATCTCTATTATCTATCAATCATTTTAAAATATTTATATTTTTATTCTATTAGATTAATTTTTTATTAAGATCGAAAACATATTTGAAATAAAACAATGTTTTCCATCATAATTATATGAGATTCCTCTAAATATCTTGTTTTCTTTTTTATATTAAACTTTTCAGATTGTTTATAATTTCAAAGTATATTATTTTTTTATTTCTTTCCTATTAAAAATATAATTGGTAAATATATTGTTAAGATTTATTTCGATACATTTTAATATTTTTTCTATAAATAATGAAAAATATTTTTTTTATTTATTTTTATTAAACAAGACTATTATATGAATTCTATTTGTCAGAATAGAACAAAAATCCATCATTTATAAATAATTTCATTAATTTTGGATTTTTATTAATAATGATAAATCATCAACTCTTTAATCCTTAGATTATAAATTAAAGACGACCACAACATCCATTAGAAAAGAAAATCTTATGTTTCGATCCAAGGCGAATCATTGTGTGTTATGATTAAATTAAAAAGTTGCCAATACCTTTATAAAGTGTCCACTATTTTTTAAATGTTAAATCAGGCTTTGTAATAGTTGAATTAAAATAAACTTATTCGACACAAGGTTACCTTGAACCAATCGAATTAGAATATCTATTTTCAATAAATTAAAATGCAGCAGTGACAAAAATGATTGTTGAATTGGGAGATTAAAAAGTGTATGGAATAGTTAAAGAGAAAGAAGAGGCAAAAAAAGAATATGAGGAAGGTATAAATTAAGGAAAAACAATGGCGTATAGTGAATAAGACGAGTAATTCCCTGAAATAAAAAGAGTAAAGATTGGAGCCCTTGCTCCTTAGAAACAATTAAACATCACTTTTGAATACATTTAACCTCTCGATATATTGTTGAATAAATTTTGGAAGTTAGAAGTCCTTCCTATGATCGACGAATAATATTTTAAATTAAAATAAAATTAATAAAGAAAATAGAGTTTGTATTTTTAGAGAGTTTTTGGATATTTAGAAAAATTTGTTTAAGTTGATTAATTTGAATATAATTTCAAGCAAGATATAAGCGTTTTAATAGATATTGGTTCTCCAATCACTTATTATAAATGTCCAACGCATAAAATTTTAAGTGGAAATGTAAAGAATGAGTACGTAAAGCAGACAATATAGGATGATAATTCTAAAAAGTTGAATTTGATGTTAGAAGATACTCCTTCCAACTTTATTCCAACAAAATAATTCACATTACTTTTTTCAAGTGATGATATTAATCTTCCAAGAGCATTTTTAAGCCATACAAACAATGATGCATTAATTTCATAAAAATATTGTGCTACATTAACTTTTATACCGAAGTTTAACTAAATTACTTTAGATGATGCATATTCACAATATTTAGATGGATAAAATATTGTAGGAAATTAAGTAATAAATAGAGGAAATTACTTGTTCTTTATTGATAGAAGTGGTTCCATGTCTGGAGCCAGAATCACTAAAGCAAAATAATCATTAATTCTATTTTTGAAAAGCTTACCTGAAGATTGTGTATTCAATATCATATCATTTGGCACCACTTATAGATCTTTATGGAGTGATCCTAAGCAATATTCATAAGAAACTTTAGATGAGGCTATTAACCAAGTTGAAAAAATGGAGGCTAATATGTAAGGGACAGAAATTTATAACCCATTAGAAAAAGTTATCTATAATAAAATGTACGCCAAATAGTCATCTACTACTTTGAATGTATTTTTACTTACCGATGGAGAAGTAGATTCTGAGCCAATTATTGAACTAGTAAAAAAAAAAAATAAAGCCGAAACTAGAATTTATACTCTCGGGATAGGAGAAGGATGTAGTCAATATTTAATTAAACGTTTGGCAGAAGTAGGAAATGGTAAATGTTAATTTGTTTCAGATGATGATGATATTAATGAAAAAGTTATAGATTTATTAGAGGATTCTTTAACTCCTTATCTGAAAGCTTTTAATCTAGAATCTAATGTGACTAATATTTGTTCTATTGTTCCAAATCCAGAATCTATTCTTTGTTTAAAGAAGAATTAAGAATTGACCATTTAGGTATTGTTTTCTGTTGATTAATTAAACGATGATTTATAATTCACTTTGAGTTGTTTTGATCCATAAGACCAAAAACCAATCAAATTTTCCATTTCATTAAATTTAAATAATTCTTAAGAAAATGAATACTTTCATAAGTTAGCATCACATAAATTTATAACTTATTATGAAAACAGTGTCAAATATGGAGACAATCATTCAAATTTTATTAAAATAAACAAAGAAACAATAGATGAAAAGGATATAATTAATACTTCCATCACTTATTAAATATTAAGTACCTAAACAGCTTTTGTATGTGAAGTCTGTGAATTGGAAGATCAATTTAAATAATAAATGAGAAAAAAAGTTTAAGTTTCTTTCCCTAAAAATGATTCACCAAAATATAAAACTGGTCTAGAACGTCATTCTTGTATACCTTTACTTGGAATTCCTCAGTGTTCATAATAAATTCAATTCACTAATAGTATTTCATCATATAAGCCAACGCCCAAGTGTATGGCACCATAAAGGATGCAAAAGATGGGAATTAAACATCTTATATAAAGTGTAGTGGAGTAAGAATTTTTTTAATAAAATCAAACCATTTCAACAATTCAATCATAAATGAAATGCAGATCGAAAAAAATAGTGGAAATTGAAAAATCTCCACCATCAAGAGATATGGCTGAATCTTTGTAATTATAATCTATGGATGTCGAAGATGAGGAAGAAGATTCTGATAATCAAGAATAAGAATGTGTTGTAGAATAGTTAGCAATGATGAAAAAGGAAGAGAAAGAGAAAAAGAAAAAGAAAAAGCCTAACGAAATTTAGAAATAATAAATTTTAATTAATCAAATTAATTATGAAACATTAATTAAATTTGCTTAAGCTAATGGTGGTTTCTCATACGATTCCAAAGTCGAATAGTAGTTAAATGGTTAAGGATGGAAGAATGAGTAAAATTACCCATAAAATATATGGTTTACTCTACTAGTTTTACTTTATTTAGATTAATTTTGTTCTGATCATAGAAAGTCTTGGCAATTAGTATTTTAAAAGGGAGTGAACTTTTTGGCTAAAAATGGAGTAAATTATAAAGAAGTTAAAGACTTTTATATCAATAAAGGAGTAGAACAAATTTGATTTAAATAATTTTGTGTAAAACGTAAATAATATTTATTAATTAATTTAATGAATTTAAGATTAATGTTGGGTATGGCTTCAAAATTGATTTGTGCATCTCGATCTTTATCTTGGATTCAATACCCATAATTGCATCTGTATACAAATTTGTTAAGTATGGGTTTTGCGAAACCTATATTGCCTGACACTTCAATATTGACAATCAGTACATTCAGAAGAAAGCCTGCAAAGCTTAAGAAACACAAAAGAAAGTAAAAAAGAAAGAAAATCAAGCGAATGAATAAAGCCAATAGAGAGAGACGTAATTATTGAGTAATTATTAAACACATATAAATATTATTGTACTTATATCTAAATATAAACTTATCAAATTTCTAGACGCTTTTCGCTAACATAAATTCCATCTAAGAATTGTCTAATATCTTTGTTTTTGACAGCACAGGCTTAATGAATAAGTGCACAGGTGAGTGAAACATTATTCAAATCATTACCTTGAAGTGTTAAGACATCTAAAGTATTTATATATTTAATATTATACTCTTTTCTTCAGCTTCATTTCTGGTGATTGTGACTCCAGGAAGACATTTAATGGTTCTAATGATTTTCTCACCTAAGAAATTCTTGATTTCAATTCCCAAACCTTTATCTAAGAGATTGATAATGATTGGAAAGTGAGCATATGCTAATACCATCTTGAATTTATATCCAGTGGTCACACCTCTAATCATATTTTTTATGGATGAGGCAACAGAATTAACTTGACATTTTTGTTTTCTATATGATTACCACATTCTAACACTGACTCTTGATTTACTACTATTTGTTTTCTTGTTCACTTTTTTTTACACTTAGATATCTAAAGCAGCATGTTTAAAATTTTTAGTCAATTCACCTCTTGGTCCTATTATTTCTTATTTTACACTATTACCTTTTACTTTGACCTATTTGGATTTGGCTGTGATTTCAATTTTCTCAGGAATGGGAACGTGCTCCTCAGTCAAGATGTATTTCATATCTTTTAATTCTTTTAATTAAATTTTTCAAGTCTCAACCCGTAATATTAATTATTATACAATAAGACTATTCCAAATCTCCATCATAATCAACTCAGCTTTTAAAGAATAAAAAAATCATATATCATTCATATTAAGATCATCAACACTAATTATAAATTAATTATTATGTCAAATTAAACTTAATACATAAAGGAACTACTAGAAAAACTTACTTAACAACATAAAGAATATAAACTATTCAAATAGCTTATTAAAAGATAAAGCAAAGCTCTTGAATAATTTAACATTGAAATGATTTCTATAAGTCGTTTATATAATAGTGACCTATTTAATGGAATCCATTATCATATGTCTCACTTCCAAAGTGACCTTTAGAACTAATATGCTTTACTTAAAGAACTAGGTAAACACTTCTATGAGATTAAATAAGAAGTATTAGTATGTATTTAAAATAGGCGCAATATTATTCAAAGAATTATTCTAAATTTGAATCTAAACTAAATTCTACTTCTAATACAAATGATGAAAATTCTTAAAAAGTTTAATAAGCACTTTAAGAAACCACTAAATTTTGGGCTCAGAAATAGGAATATTCAGTAATTAGAATAAATGACATGTCTGCTAAAGGAGAGGACATAATTAAAAAAACAAAAAGTTTGATTTTAAAATTTTCTGAAAAACATCTTTTCTTTATTGATAATTATAGAACCCTATCAGGGAGAAAAAGTAGAAATTCATCAAGTAACCGAACATCTGGTTCTTATTAATCTGCTTTAAAATCAAAGGAAGCAACAAGTACTTATTAGGACAAAAATATTGATTAAACAAATTGTTTCCAAGGTGGCCAATCGATTCAAGATTTTGATTCTTCCCTTAATACTTTAAGTATTATTGAGAAGGAATAATATTAAATAGAAGATAAGAGAAGTTTAAAAAAATGGTTGTGAATAATAATATGAAATTTGATTAATATATATAAGGATTAAGCCATTAAACTCAATTGTGTCTCTTCATTACTGAATTTAATTTTACAGTAAAATTTTTAGACAAAATTCTAATTTAATTATTAATTATTATTATAAGAGGTTTATAGTATGTCTGGAAGCTCTAAACCAATGTAAAGGAGAATTACAATTTCAGCAGAGATTGCAAGCCGTTCAATATAGTTATCGTAATTGTATTAAGGTAATAAATTTGATGAATTAGATTCAAATTAACAAATTAAATAAGATAATCTAAGTTCACTCAACTAATTCAAACTTTCTTAATCTATATAAATTCCTTCATGTCTTTCTAAAAACATTGAAGAAAAGTAGCAAATTATTAATTATAAAGAAAATAAGACCATTCATTTAGTCTAAGCAGCTAATATTTTACAGAAGATTCTTTGCCATCAATAAATATTGTAGATAAATTTGATTCTTCTTTTGACAGTAAATCCTAATGTGATTTGAAGTTTGATCATCAAATTCATAAATCAAAGAAAAAAAAAAAAAACAAGAAAGAAAATAATGAAGAAATTCAATCCAATTTTTTAAAAGAAGCTTAATAAATATCACATTAATTTGATAGTAATATTGAATTTGAAAAATTATAAAGAAAATATCAAAAGCTATATCAAAGAAATCCATTTAAGGACCCTTATTATGTATAATTAAAAGTTGTAACTGGGCGCGATAGATTAGTTTATGAATTGTCTGTAAAATTTAATATCATATTAGAAATATCACGATAAAAATAAATATTTATAAATAAGAAAGAAAATAGTATATTTTTGTTACTATCCTTCATTCCTTATATAAAAAATTTTGTAGACTGTATTTTTTAAGATATGCATGACTGTTTTGATTTTGTGCAATGTTGGATTATTTATTGTTGTTAAAACTGAAAATCGAACAGATACCGATAATATTGAATAAGTCATAACAATTCTATTTTTAAGCGAAATCGGTATGAGAATTATAGCTTCTGGGATTATTCTTGATAAAACAAGCTTTTTTAGAAGTCCATTAAATATATTTGATTTTCTTCTAATAATATTGACAACTTTAAATCTGTACAGACCAGATCTAATAATAATTGATTTATCTCCTTTAAGAATGATTACATTGCTAAATTACTTGGGAGATATTTTGAAAGGATTATCCATAATGTTGAAAGCGTTAAAATCATCAATAAAATTTTTAATAGAAGCTTTAATTATTGTTGGTTTATTTTCTTTATTTTTTGGTGTTTTTGGGGTTTTGTTATTTTAAAATTTATTTAATTATAGATGTCAATATGAAAATGGGTAAGAAACAGATGATTGGATATAATGTGAATAAAACAGTTGTCCAGATCAGATGAAATGTCTTTATTCAGATTATACTCCTAAATTGCCAACTTCTTTTAATAATATTATATATGCATTAGGATAGATCTTAAGAACCATTACCATGGATGATTGGAGTTGGGTTATGTTTTTTACGATGAGAATTTATCATCCTTATGTTTGGATTTATTACTTATTGATTATATTTGTTGGAGGTTTTTTTGGTTTCAACCTAGTTATTGCTGTGTTGAAAACACATTATGCAGAAGCAGCTGAAGAAACTGTATAAGAAGAAAGAAAATAAGATATGTTAAAAAGATTAAAAGAAAAATAGGAGAATCCTGAAAGAGACTTAATATCTGTATTTGATGTTGCTATTCTTAAATATATAGGAATCTATCAATCGTATTAAAAATATCAATTGCAAATGAGACATAATTTAAATGTAGCATAAACTCATTCGATTGAAAAAATCAACAAAGAATTAAAAAAATCACAAAAACCAAGGATGTTATCTGGTAAATAAACAAAGTTTGAGAATGTAAATTTTATAATCATTCATAAATTAGAGAAGAAAAGGGATATAAGATTATTTAAATTAACTTAACTTGAAGAATATATTGCTTCCAAGATTCAAAAATTTAGAGTAAAGTTAAAAAGAAATAAAAGCTACAGATTATACAGATGATCCCTTAGAGTTGAAATTAATATTTAAGTTATTGTCTTACGACTTCTCTTAGTTGCAACCATTTCCAAATTATGAAATCTATCATTAATTTAACAGTATAGAAGATATTTTATTGAGTTAAACGTAAAATTGTTATTTGAATTAAGGCAATTATAATAAACTATGTGTGAATTAAATTTGAAGTAAATGGCACAATAAAGACGTTCAATTCACTTAAAACAATTATATTCATTAGGTAATAGAAAATTTGAAAATAAATAAAGTTTATCTATAAAGAAAAGTAAATGGCCTATAAAAAAAGTAAAAGGATGGAGATTTGTAAATTAAATAAGAGAGGATAGAACAATAGAGAAAATAGTAGAGATTGAAGAGAATCATGTAAATAAGGAATGTTTAACAAAAAAGTATAGTTTAAAACATGGGAATAGTAATAAGAGTCTTCCATTCACATTAACGAATAATAATAAGATATATGTCCTAATATAAGAATAATATATTAATTATGAAGGGGTGAGTGAAAAGATAAATGCAAAAATATAGGTAATACCTGATAATTCTGAATCGAATGAATTTAGATATGGATTATTGAGAAAAAAGGAGATGATGGATAAGATAATATCTAAAAAGAATTGGTCAGGAAGAGATGTACTTCATTAAAATTTAGAAAGATTTACAAGTTTTAATTTAATAAAGAAATAATTAAATAAATAGGATAGTTAGATATGGTTAAGTGGAATACGCGGGAAAATAAAGATCGGATAAAAATATTGTTATATGGTAGTGAGCAGTAAGTTTAGTGGGTTATTCTTTGATATGATAATATTGTTTAATTTTGTGTTCTTATCATTATAAGGAATAGCAGATGCTGATTTAATATCATAAATAGAAGATATAACAACTATGTTTTTGTGTATAGAGATGGCAATGAAGTTATTTTCATATGAGTATAAGTAATTAATGAAAGATTGGAATCATGTGGTTCAGATATTGATTGTTTCAATAAATTTTGTAGAATTGACATTAGGAGATGAGATAGGGAGTTCAAGCTAGTAAGGATTGAGATTGATTAGAGGAACAAAATGTTTATTATTTTATAGATGTTTAAATCATAATAAGATGGCAAATAAGATAGGGAAGATAGCATAGAAGACATTTGAATAATATATATATTTGACCTTCTTAATGTTTTTGGTTATATTTATGTATGCATTGATAGGAATGGAAATGTATGCAGGAGTATTTGATTAGAATGATAGTTTAGGATAGTTACATTCCTTTGATAATATTTTAAAATCATTTATGACAATATTCAACATAATGACAAATGATGATTGGTATGGAGTTTATGTAATGGGAGGGAATTTGAATTATACTTTTGCAGTGATATATTCGTATTCAATGGTGATAATATTAAATTATTTGACTTATGGATTAGTATTGGCAATATTGTTGGACGGATTTGGAAAGTATTTGGGTAATGAAGAAGAAATGATTATGGAGGATGATAAATTAAGCATATAGAATTCAATAAATTCAGATTAACATGAGATTGCATTTGATGAATAAGATAAATAGAATATTGAAACATTAAAGAAACCAAATAAATTAAGTATGATATCGAATTTATTGATTTCTATTAAATAAACTTATATTTAGATATAGAAGAAGAATGATTCTATATATAATGAGATTCAATGTTAATAGTCCTTGTATATTTTTGATAAAAGTAATGTGTTTCGAATATGTCTGACCAAATTAGTAACATCATAACTTTATATGTATTTGATGGATGGAATAATATATTGGTCAATCATTGTATTTATAGTTAAGACTTATCATGATTATGAAGAAGACTCATCAAAGACACCCGATATTATGTAATTAATAGTGAACATATTAATATTAGTAGATTTATGTTTAAACATAATAGCTAAAGGAGCATTATTAGATAAAGGATCGTTTATACAGAGTATATGGCAGATTGTAGATATTGTTTATATAATATCATTCATAATTTAATATGACAATAATAATTATGCCCCTATAGTTGATGTATTAATGTTCTTTGGTTACTTTAGACCAATGAAATTAATGTATAGAATAAGTTGGTTAATTCAATTAAGAGCTGCATTAGGATTAGCTTTGATAGATATATTAAATGTATTAATAACTTTGCTTTCTGTATGGATGGTGTTTGGTGTATATGGAATAATATTATATGAGAATTAATTTGGATATTGTGAAGATAAAATGGAATTCTATGTATCACAAATGTAATGTCTATCTTCAAATAAAACTTGGGTGAATTATAAACATAATTTTGATAATATAACAGTAGCAATTCCTACTTTATTTGTTGTTTCTACTTTTGATGGCTGGGGAGAGATTTTATAAGTAGCTGAAAATAGTTAGAATGCAGATAAAGGTCCTATGCCATTTGATAGTTATCTTTACACATATTTATTTTTAATAGTGTTTTGTTTTATCGGATCAATGTTCTTTTTAAGTTTATTTACAGGAATTCTCTTTACGAGTCTGAAAGAGAATCAATTCAAAATTTAAAATAATTAATTAAGTTAGGTTCAATAAGAATTTAAAAAGATTTCAAACATTATTATGTCAGATTTTCCAATATATTCTGCACCGCCTAAAAATGGTGTACGTAAAATAGCATCAGATGTTATTAATAACACAAAAGTAAAATATGTTATGTTTATATTTCTAATTATGGATCTAATCATATTATTATTATTTACTTCCAATATGGATATTGAATACTTTCTTATAATAAATACATTACACAATTTAATAACCATTGTTTATCTGATTTGGTTTATCCTTTTAATTTTAGCATTAGGAGTAAACAGATTTTTTGATAATCATTGGAGAAGATTCTATTTTATATTAATATTAATTGGAATGATTGATTTTATTAGTCATTAAATAACCTAATGGACAATATTATATTATGAATCATCTCCTAATGATTCATTTTATCAGCTCTATCGTTTATTTTTTGCTTTAAGAAGTCTGAGAATTATTCTTATATTTTAAGGATTGATTAATATCCAAAGATTAATAAGAGTAATGGCTTTTGCTGTTCCATATCTTGTGAAAATATTCACCATTCTTATAATAACAATGATTATTTTTGCTCTATTTGGATGTAAAATGTATGGAAAAATAGATTAAGGATAAGTTATGGATGATCTTATTAATTTTACAAATTTTGGAAATGCTATGTTAGCATTATTTAAATGTGCTTCCGGAGATGATTGGAGAACTATCATGACTGACACTATGTAACACAATCCTTTATGTCAAAATGATCCAAAATATTGTGGTTCTACTGCTAATGAACTTTATTTCATTTTCTTTATGCTTCTATCCAATTATGTCTTACTGAATCTCTTTGTTTTAGGCCTTATTGAATAATTTGAATAATTCTTCCAAATGTAAAACTCATAAATACAAACTTATGTTGAAAATGTTGATAATATCAAAACTATCTGGTGTAAATACACCACTCAAACTCAAGGTTAAACTATGCATTACAAATTCTTAGGCAAGTTCCTTATGGATATTGGACTCCCACTTGGAGTCGATTAAGATTCAAATCTTTGGGATGCATGTAAACTGTCATCCAAATTTAAATTATAATGGTATTTTATACACTTATATAAATATTAGTGATTCTCATGGTTACATCTAATATAATTCACTTATCTATGAACTTTTTAGAAGATGTTTTTATTAGGATGTATTTTTGTAAGGTTCTCCTTAATCTATTATGCTTGTCAAATAATTTAATAAAGAACAGTTATTTAGACTCAAATATTCTAGAAAAAATAAAAACATTCCTAGAACTAATATTGGTCCTGCCATTACATTTCAAACTAATTTTAATCTACTTCACGATTATTTAAATGTTTTAATATTATTTAAAACTTGGCAACAATTCAGCAAATCTCTGATTCATAAAATTAATAAGGATTCTAGCTAATTTACTGATAGTGAAATTTCACTTCAAAATATAGAAGAAAATGAGTAATTTTTTTTTCATTATTCTAATCTAGATATTAAAAAAGCTAAAATAATATCTTACATGAAGATTATCAAGACCAATCAAGATCAAATAGCTGTTTAGATTAAATTTAAATCAGTCGTCATAGTATTTCATAAAATAGTTAGATTAATCAATATAATGATTTACTTTTCTATAAAGGAAACTATGAAACATCTCTTTAAAGTGAAAATCGTGATTTTACATTTTTAAAAACAGAGAAAAGATTTGAGTCTGAAGTATGAAAAAAATTTTATTTTATTTATTTCAATAACATTCTATTTTTTTAAATTGTTAGTTATTTATAAAGAATACAACTTATCAATTGAAATTATGATCATTATATATTATTCTTATTTGGCAAAGAAAATGGTTAGAGATCAATTAAATATTTTATCTTATCTTATTTCTATTTGATTTTCGTCATAGAAATAGTTGTTTTATCTTAAATTATGATTAAAATCTATTAAAGAGAATAATAAAAAAGAAATAATATTGTAAATTGTTTTTGGTAGTTAATTGTATGAATAAATTAAGGAATTATTTAATGGAATTATAAATTTCATCAGAAGGAATAATATTGATTTGCTATAAAATAATATAAAAATTTGAGTTTAGTGTTTTAAAAATATAAAAATAATAAATGAGTATGAAAATTGAAGGCAATTTTGAAAAATAAAAGTAATATCAATAAAAGTTGCTAAAAATTAAAGACTAATGTTAAGGTGCTACAAAATAAATTAGATAAGGTTTGTTTGAGGGAACCACAATAAAAATGTCAAACCTAGTAATCATGAATATTTACAAGTATAAATTTTTTTAAAATTAAGTGATATCTATAAATTGACAGAAGATACTTGTAATGCATAAGCTTAAAAAAATTAAGCGAAAAATCCAAATAATAATAAAGGAGAAAAAGTGGAAGAACAATTAATTTTATTTTTTAAGGAATTTTTGAACGAATTCATTACAGACATTTATCAAAAGGTTAATGAATTTATAGGGGAGAAAGAGAGTGTATGATTTAATATTAATTTTATCAAGGTATTAGAAATTGTTTCAAAAACTTACCATGATTATAAAGCTTATTCATATTGGCTTTTCAAAATGTTTTATTATTTAGATAAATTTGCAATGCCATGCGTAGGAACAACTCTGTGTAGCACAACATTGAAATTATTGAAAGATGGATATTTTGAGAAATGCAACATGCTCATTCTGAATACAATTTTATAATTTATTTAAGAAACAAGAAAGAATGGAATCCTATTAAATAAATCAATAAAATAACTAATTTAATTATTTTCAGTAATGGGTTCTAAAGAAGTGGAATTGAAGTATTTCAAAGATGTAGGAGAATATGATTATATATGCAAAAAGTAAGAAGATGCACAAAGATTCTATAAAGAAAAATTCTAAACCCCTTTATTACAAGAGGTATAATATTATAAGATATATTTTCTAAGACTTAAAAATTCTATAAAGAAGAGATAGATGATAAACAAATATTTACAACACCTGAATTTGTTAATTGGGGAAATTCTATTTTCAAATTAGAGTTGGACATGTGTATGGAATGTTATCCCAAGAGTTAGATTGCAATAGAAAATAAGTTAAAAATGATGTTAGTAAAAGATCAAGCAGCAAGATTAACAAATTCATCTACAGGAGTTGGTTATATGTTATAATTTGACAGAACTGATGAATTAAAACAATTATTTTAATTCATTTATAGAATAAAAGAATGTGTTAATCATGTTGCAAAAGCATATTAAAGTTATTTTGAATAATAGGGATAATTAATTAATAATTCGATTGAATAGGAATAATAATAATAATTGAAAGATGGACGTTAACCACGTATAAATTTAGATAGATTATTATATAGATGAAGCTGAATTATATTTCACTAGAATGTTAGAAGTTATGGAAAAAGCATAAAACATATTAAAATACCAATTATAGGATGATCCTGAAATTTAAAAATCATACAGTGGTGCTTTTAGTTTAGTAATTAATAAAAATGAGAAATCACCTATGTGGTTAGCCATTTATACTGATATAATTATTAGAGGTGAGAAGGGAGTAAATGAAATGGAGACTGATAAAAAGTTAGGTAAAATAGTTTCTTTGTTTTAATTACTTTATTAACGGGATGTATTCTTTAGACATTATCAAAAATTCTTGTCCAATAGATTATTAAATCAATAAATTTAAAATCTACAATTGGAAAAGTAATTATTGTAAAAGTTTAAAGGAGAAACTGGTACCAATATATTGTAAGATATTAATATTATGTACATAGAACTTAATTGTCTAGTATGATTAACGATATTGAATAATCCATTAGATTCGCTAGTGATTAATTAATAAGTAAGGAGACCAAATTTGATCTAAATGTGTATTTGTTATCCCAAGGTTGTTGGCCAATCAATACAATTTAGGATAATATAAATAGGCCAATTCAAATTTAAAATGTTTTGAAGTACTCTATTCATTTACTAATTATCTTCAGGAATTACGAGAATTTGTATTTATAGAAACACAATGGAAGAATACTTACCTGGTGTTTTAATATGGGACACGGAGAATTAGTATACAGAGTTTAGACTGAGAAGTATTACCTGAATGTAAATACTATGTAAATGATTGCATTTCTTCAATTTAATCAAGCTGATTCATTTTCTATTAAAAATATATTAGAATTAACTTAAATAGATAAAATAGATTTAGAAAATTCGTTGATTCCATTTATTTGTTTAAAACTTATATAAAGAGAGAAATAAGATGTTGAAGATTTTTCAGATGAAAATGAAATACTTAAATTAAATGTAACATTTAATAATAGAGCAAAAAAAATGAAATTGTTACCAAATTAGAAGATGTAACCTAAAAGAGCTGTAAATAGAATATTTATAATTTAGAGTAAAGTAAAAGAATAAAATTAAGAGGAACTTTAATAGATGGAGCAAATTAATAAGTAAAGAGAATTTGTTGTAGACTCTTAATTAGTAAGGTTAATGAAATCAAAAAAAACTACCAAACATCATGAATTACTCGAAAATTGTTAATCTATGATTTCAATATTTAAACCTGATGTACTTTTCATTAAAAAGAGAATTGAGAATCTAATTGAAAGGGAATACATCAGAAGAGATGAAAAAGATTGGTATATATAATATCATATAAATTTATTAGGAATATTTATCATTATTTGAATTGAAATTATATTAAATCAATATTCATATGTTATAAATATTTTTATTAACACAAACAAAGCAAATTCAAATATTATTATGTCTGAAGTAGTTGAAACAAGTGCTTGCACAGAAGATTTTGCTCCCATGAGAAAAGGTACCATCATTTAGTATCTTTAGGAATATTTGTTGAACTCTTCCTACTCTACTTAGTTTATATGGTAATTAGTATAGCATCATATTTTCATAATCCTGAATAAGATTCATCCTAATCAGGATAACATAATGATGGAGCTGCTCCATAGAGTTAATCTTAAGTAATTATGCATCCATTTATCATGAGGTCAAACCATCATTCATTAGTGTGGAAGCATTGAATAAATTCTTCACCATTTTTTTTGGATACCACATTGTACCTCTAGGAATGTCACTATTATATCAACCAAGAACCTTTTCATTAGTTGTTTCGTACCTTCATTTCTTAGGTATCAATTGTTCATTTTTCTTATTAGCCTTCATTGTAATTTTAGTTGCTTACTATAAAGAAAAGGAGCAAATTTTAAAATTAGCCTATACAACTTCTGGTTTAATGAATATAAGTCTAATTTTAGGAGCGATTGTTGGATTGTCAAATACAGAAAATGGATGCCCTTGAATCATATCAATTTTCATTTCATCAATTTATTTCAACATTATTTCTTAAGTCTATTATGAAATAGATTTATTAATTACACAAATAATTATAATATATAGATAAATTAATTATATATATATCGAAGATTAATATATAATTTAATTATCATAATAATTTTTATTGAAATCCTGTACTATTTCTTAATTATTGGTCAGCTTAATAGTATTATTTAATAAATTTAGTAATTTAAGCAGAAACATCAAATTCTGCCATGAGATTCTTACTTACAGAAATTCTGTTAGCATTAACCTTTCTAATTAATGACGGTTTCTCAGTTTTCAATTTTCTATCGGGACTATTTTATATTGATTAAGTTTGAGAATAATATTATTTGATTTTAGTTGTCTCAGGAGGAGTTTTATTTCTTTTGATAATGGTACCTTATATATCCTTTTTTATTATGAATAATTATAATTGCTCTTTTGCTTAAATGATAATTTTAGAATTTTCCAATAACATATTATTGGAGATTTAACGTAATGCGTGCAACTCTTTTAGAATGTTTTATAATCTGATTTTAAACGCATAAGGTTATACCAATTTATCTTCCTGAGCTATAATTCTAAGATGCTCACTTTCAATTGCATAAGTTTAGAGTTGAGTTTGGAAGAGAATAACTTTATCCTTTAATCTGTGAATTTTGTCTTAAGCTTTCTTTTTGAGTGTTTCATACTACTATCTATAATTATCTTTATCTTCTTTTTTTTATTTATTTAAGTCTTCATATTTAGACCGTTAATCTATTAACTTTTACAAAAGTTCTTATTTTTAGAATTCAATCTATTAATTGCATGCCTTAAGAATAAGACACTCAGCATTAAGTTCATCAAATCGTTATTTCAATTAATCTTTTTGAATGTCACATGTATATCCAAAAAGTGATTACCTTACAATATAATAAGATAAATATTTTTACTTAGAACAATTATCACAATAGTTAGGAATATTGTTGCTAATTTCATTCAGGAAGTGTTTAATGGTTATAAAAAGTGAATCTATAACTTGATTTAATTCTAATTTTAATCTGTCAGATGGTTCATATTCCTTTTATAAAATAAGAAGTAGTTATTTTGGGAATTGTTATTGTAATAAAAGAATTCCTTGCATTTAATTATTGAAATATTTTAATTTATATTCTCATTCAATAAAGGGATATACCCTATTCTTACAAAGACCTTATAATCGATTACTCGAAATCCTACAAAGCAACTTTACCATCACAATCTGTATCAGTCATATCCATCCAAGCCTAAACGTCTTAAGCAGTAGGTTCAAATTCGATATTTAATTATTTATAAGTTTCCCTCAACAATCCTGGAACCTAAACTTACCTTTTAACTTAAATACTTCATTCCTAGTCAAGTATCCACATTGAGTAACATCAAATTTCTTAAACAATCTCCTTGCAACCTCCAATCTCTCTTCCACTATTCTATTATATTACCTTTGAGGTGGTAATTAGATACTGTAAGATGGTAATGGTTAAATACCAGCCTAATTATAATTAAACATTTAAAACCAGTATGCGCAAAGCATAATTCTCCACATCCTAATATGTTATCTTCCCATCTCTATTTACATCCAAAACCTACACGAACGTATCAACATCTGCCTAATAATATTATTGTATTTTACTTGAGTTGGATTAAATGCTTTACTCATTCCACGATAAGCATCAATCAACATAGGTGAAACTATCATTAAATCTTTACGCCTATTACCTTCTTAACCATCAATGATGCCATTTCTATCTCGATCATATAAATCGAAGAGTTTCTTAGCAATTGCCTTAGCTTATTCTGGATCACAAATTCCTTAAGGAGTTACATACTGGCTAGTTATTACTTGTTCTGTTCTTCTAGTAGTGGATCTCATCAATCAAAATAATAATAATATATATATTTTTTATATATAATTAACAAATTAACATCTTCCATTGAAAAATGAAAAAGCATTATACATAAATAAATTTATATAATGTACTCTCTTTTTTTATATTTAAATTAATATGCATTCACTTTCCTACAAAACCTTTAAGATATGTCTCCTTCTAAACTCTGATTACTTCTCTCTTATCTGTCTTTCTTGACATGTAAATTTTTGTTTTCTCAGATCCTCTAGTCTTCTTCAACTTTGATTTAACTTCCTTCCATCCCTTTCTACTTCCATCTCTCTTTGGAATGATGCCTCTTCTTCTCAATCTAAACTTTGGTTCGAATTTCAAGAGATATCTAACATCGTTTTCAATTTATTTATTACTGTTATGTATCGTAAATCAAAGCAAATCCTGTTGTTCTGTTTCCTCCAAATGTTGTTCTCAAACCATACACAACAACATTTCTCTCATCAGCCTTGTACTTTTGAGCTAATTCCTTAACCACTGAATCCTAAGAAGGAGTTGGTTTATTTGGATGAAGTAATTCGATACTCTTTTATTAAGTCATTTCTTACTAATTATCTTCTATTCAAGAGCTTATTGAGTAATACTTTTCTAGTCTTTACGATAAATGTCATTCTCCCTATTATTTATTCAAAATTAATTAAATCTTTTTTTTTTTTATGAAAATAAACTCAATTCATTAACATAATTCCAAATATATTAACATTATATTATTTATTTCTTACCATTCCTCTGATAACATAGATATTTAATTTATCAATTCATTTAATTTCTAATAAATCTTAGTTATCATCATTTTTTTACAAGAAATTCATCAAAATAATTGTTAATAAATAATCTGATATTAAATCTAGGCTTTAAATTTTAACACTAGAAAAAGAGATGAAATAATTATTTTTTTACAATAAATGATTTAGCATATCTCAATCCACTTTTATATCCCTTATTTGTTGTTAACACTTATATATATAGCAAAATGTAAATCTTTATGTCCTTTCATCAATTATAAGGATGCAATTTTATCTATTGAAACCTCCACATAAACATACACATAAACTTTTAATATTAATGATAACTACAATACTTTTGGATTTGGATTTTGGAGTACCAGTATTCCTTTGACGGATAAGCTTGAAAATATAAATAGAGATGAGCCGTTTAAAAATGATGTATCAGAAGATGGAGAATTGCTGTTTCTAGTCAAAGACTTGAACACAAACTAAAACCTTATATATGGATACAAATCCTACGATTATAATAACAGATAAATCCATCATGTTATCAAATTCATTTATCAAGATTCAAATAAAGCTTTTATATTCCCATTCCAACCATTTGACTATGAAGGAATATGGATTTTTCATTTAATATTAATATAACCAGCTTTAAAAGTTGTCATAGTTTAATTGGGCAATTAAGAACAATAATAAGCTAACTTTAATTTATAAAATCAACTAAATTTACAAATCAGTATTGGAGGAAGAGGATATGTAAACTTATATCATAATTTATATAGATTGATCACTTAAACCTTAACTCAATCAGAGGAAAACAATCAAAATTAATTTATTTACCTCCATTTGTATATTCAACAAATACATACTCATAAATGATTTAAGATTGCAAAATTCCAACAAAAATTGTCAATGAACAAACCATCAACATTGTACCTGGACTGAAAATATTTGAAGGGAATCAGGTGTAACAGCAACTCATAGATTAATATGGAAATAGATATTGTTTATAAGGATGGGTTAAGTATATATCTACAGATATGAATGAATAAAGATACACATTAATAAAGATGGCAGGTCAATAAAACTATTAATAAGAAACTATGCTTGGAGATGAATTGTTTAAACTAGAAGTAATCTTAACAAAATCAAATCCTAAATTAACAAAATTAATTGTTAGTGCTGATGCTTATGGTATGCCAATAAAATAATCATTTCAATAATAATATGATCTATTATTTTAAGGATCAGTTAATCCTGATTACAGTGTCATTCAAACAAAAAAAATATACTAGGATCTTAATTCACAATTGTTTTTTCAAGGTTTGTAATAATGGCATTTTATCCAATATGAATATGGAAGAAATAATTTTAAGGAAAGAATGTTGATGAAAATTTAATTCTCAAATGATTTAGGATTTTTATAAGAAAATTTAGGAAATGATATCTTTAGTGGTTCTTTTACTAATACAAAATACAATGTATTTATTGGTTCAGACACTGTTAATAATAACTTCAACCATAATTTTTTAAAGGCATAAATATTCGATTTGAAAATTTAGTTCAATTATATTGCAGATAAATAATTTAATATTAGTATCTTTATTTATTTAAAATTAGATTGCCATTCTACTTGTTTAACTTGTAATGGACCTTTAGATTAAAATTGTTTATCATGTTATCCTGAATCAAATAGATTTTACTAAGAAGAATTAAATATGTGTTTATGTATTTAAGGATACATTGATAAGGGTGTTTTGAGATGTGAAAATCAATTTTATCCTTCAATAAAACTTGAAGAACTTTCAATAGGCAATGATGAATCTTGTCCTTTTGGATATTTTAGATTACCTAAAGAAGGCGAAGATAGTTTTGATTGTTTAGAATGGTATTAAATTGAAATAATTCTTTTAGCCCTTAATTTAGAAATTTTAAAGCAGTATTATGCGTTGATTGCTATTTTTATCCTAAGACTTGGTACTTGAAACCGGTATGTAAAATGGATTATTACACTATTAAATAAATTATAAATAATGAAGAAGCTTTTCATTTGGTAGAAAGAAGTGAAATACAATATGATCTCTATTATATTGATTCAGATAGACAATTAAATTTGATTCCAGGACTTGCAGATTATTGCAATATAAAGGGTTGCTATGAATTTCAATAGAAACATCTTGGATAAGTAATATCTGCTAGATGTAAACCAAACTTTTACTATGATTATGATAGGAATTTAATTTGTATAGATCCAGGTATGAATTGTTTAAAAGTAAGTGAATTATTTGGTTGCGACTTATGTCCTGTAAGTACTTACAACAATTATTATACGGGATGTGATGATTGTCCTACAAATTGCTATGCTTGCACTTTCACTAGAAGTTTTGTATTATCATGCAATACTTGTGTATAGCAGTATACTTTACAGAATGGAGTTTGTAAATAATGTGGTACTCTTTGTGATGTTTGTAAAGATTACTATGATTCAAATTTGGGATATAATTATCTTAAGTGTTTGAAATGTATTGATAGCTCATAATATTTAATATCTTTTGATGGTATCAATTGCATCTATAATACTATTACAAATTGTGAGTATGCATTTCAACTTCTTGCTGATGATTATACTGTAAATACTCTGGATATTAATTTCATCCCTCAATTCGATTAAAACAAGATTCGATTAATGTGTGGTAAGTGTAAACCGAATTATGTTTTTGTTTTCGAAACATAATAATGTGTTTTTGATGATACAAATAATGAATGTAATACTGGAATCGGCAAACTGAAATAAAGTGATCAATCGCTAGAATCAGTTACATGTCTAAAATCATACTATTACGAAAATTAAGTTGTCGAATTTATAGGTTAATGTGAATTATCTATTGAATATTGTAATGTTTGTTTAGAAACTAATATTCAAAATTATTTTATCTGTCTATAATGTTAAGATGGATACTATGCAGATTAAATGTCTGGATTATGTTTATAATGTCCTAATGATCTAAATTGCATTTCATGTTATTCATAAAATTCTATTTAAAAAGATCATTGGAAGAACTAAATAAGAGCATTTTATAGAAAATACATTGAATATTAAAATATTCATCAATATATTCTAAATGCATAGAGTTCAAATGTAAATGATTATGAAGTAGTTTGTTTGGAGTGTTAACCTGGATATAGATTATATAAGGAAAAATGTATAAAATATTGCTCAGATTCTTGTGTAGATTGTTTATTAAAAGATGATCAATACTATTGTGTTAAATGTTAAAAAAATTCAAAAGGAAGAATATAATCTACTTATAATAATGAATGCATAGAATGTCCAGAAAATTGTGCATTGTGCAGGCCAAGAACTGAAGAAGAAATCAAAGAAATTAATCCTTTATTTAACAACACCAAATATATGAAATATACTCATTAATGTATTTTAAGTAATGATGACTAAAATTATAATTATGATTAGGATTTAGGTCTGTTTATCTCATGTTAATAATCTTCATCAAATGGATGTTATAAACAATTAGTCATTTAATTAAATGCTTATGGGAGTGAAACCTAATATAATTAAGATTATGCTAAATTAACTGATGAATAAAGCAAATTAAAATTTAGAAGAGAGAATATTAAATTGGACTAACTTTTTTATTGGGAAATAACTCCTATTTTCTAAGAAGTAAAAATATAACTCTATTCTTTTATAGTATGAAAATGATGAATTTTACTCTTTAGCCAACACTCATCACATTAAATCTATCCTGATTAAAATAACTAATAATGGACCTACGAATTACGTTGGTTTATATTTAAGAGATGGAGGAATTTCTTAGATTTTTTCATATAATATTTTCTCATTAATGTAAGATTATATATGTAATTTTAAGCAATGTGGAAGTTTAACTTAATTTCCTTGAGAATACAAACTTAATTTTGTAGAGAATTATGAAATTATCATTCATCAATTTTAATAAAGTTACTATTTAAAATTTTTAAGTAACTGGAAGTGCATATCTTGATTCAAATCAAATTGTTTTTTAAAGCATATATCCTTAAACTATAATAATGAAATCTGTTTTTATTAATAAAGAAGTAGAATATAAATTATTAGACTTCTTTTTCATTTTTTATAATATCAAAACATTATAAGTGGATAGCTTAATTCTCTAAGGATTTAATCATGAAAATGAGGGACAAATATTTAATGTTTACAACACAACTTATAAAAAAGAGATTACTTTTTAAAATGTTAAATTAATTAATTGCGCTTTAAACAATAAAATATTATTTAACTTTAATTTAGGATATGATGATATAGTGATATTTTAATAATTTGAAATTACTGGTAGCTAAAAGAATGCTAAATTCATTAAAATTGAATCTGAAGATTAAAAAGGGGGTTTGCATTTTATGAAAAATATAATCATTAAAGCAGAAATTTATGACTCGTTAGCTTTTATTGATTTTGAGAAAGTAAGATCCCTTGAAATATCCAATTTTACATTACAAAATGGAATTCTCAAAAATACGAATTTTATTGTTCTTAATCACATTGCCAATTTAGAAGTTCTGAATTTTAAAGATAGTTACATTTTGAATAATTCAAATGTAATTTTTAAAACAGATTTAAAGAATGTCTAAACAGCACTCCAATATAAAATTTAAGATATAAAATTCGAAAATAATAAGTACGATAGTATGATAAAATTTATATATTTAAAAAAATATGCAAGTCTAAATTAATCAATAGAAATTAATCGATTACATTAAATTAACAACTTTTTAAATACTTCTACATTAGAATATAATTTGAAATAAGAAGATTCTTCTTTAATATTCCTCTAATTTGACGAAGTTATAATTAAAAACTTTTTTATCAATAGAGGTTTTGGTTTTAATGACATATCAATCTCAGAATCAAAAAAGATATCATTTTAAAATGGAGTCGTTATTCAAGATAAATATAAATTTTTAGGATTACATAAACATATTGATTGCTAACTTTTATATGTAGAAGGACAATTTTACTCAACATCATTAAATATACTCTTTTCTAGTGAAATTATAATCTCCAATGTCACTTTTACAAAAGTTGAATCTTATAATTTTCCAATCATTTTTATTAATTCTGCTGACTTGATGAAAGAAATACAGAACTCAAATATCATTTTAAAAGATCTAACTTTTACTTCAAATTTAATTTTACTGTCACAAACTTTATTTTAAACTTCAATAATTACAATTTCATCCTCTTAAGAAACTGAAATATTAATTTAAAACATTACTTTTAAGAGTAACATTTTACATGTTTATATTGAAGATGGGTTAGTTTTAGCAGCTGGTTTACTATTAATAGATTGTCCATTCTGTAATATAAAAATGTAATACTCAACCTTCAAAAACAATTTAGTCACTAACAGCAGTTCAAGCATTTTGTATATCAACAGTCAAAATTTAGAAATTAGTAATTCTAACTTTAATAGCAACAGTATATTTATGTATGAAATTATTCAACCTTATTTGATATGGGCATTTTATAATACTGTAACACAAAAAACAATCAACAAATTCTTTTAAGTTAAATCGATTTCAGGAAATGGTTAAATTATAGTTAACTAATTGAATGTTTTTAATAACAGTTTTTAAAATGCGGCAGGACAATTTGGAGGATGTTTTGCAATTTATACTCTAAGATCTTCTACAATTAGAATTAACAATAATATGTTTAAGAACTTCTCAACATTATTTAATAGTGAAACTGAATAAGGAGGAATCTTTTATATAGATGCTTCCTCTTCTTCAATAATTGATATTATTCTTTAAAATCTCACAGTTAATAATGTTTATTGTAGATAATATGGAGGATTGCTATATCTAAAATCTAATAATTCCAAAGCTTATCTTTAAATCAGCAATCTAATTTTACATGATATATATGCATAATAAGGATCTGTTATTTATGTCTCTTATTCAAGTCTATTAGATGAACAATAAGCAATCTTTGCTGAAGGCTTAGAAATTATTAACTCTGAAAGTGGCTATCTTTAATTTTTCAATAGATTTACAGATCTTCCAAATTCATAAGAAATGAAAAATTTGATAAATAATAGAACTTCCATTTATGTGGAGTATGGATCTAGAATTTTGATTCAAAATATGACAATTAATAATTTATTTTTTGAATCGTTTCTAAACTTATTATATATAGATTTCATCTACATTTCAGATATCAAAATCGAAGATTGTCAAGTTAGTAATAATTTAATATTTATGATTCCAAACTTATGTAATAAATCATTTAATAATATTAGATTTCAATATAATTAGAAGCCAATTCAGGTAAATCAAAGTTGGATTTGATATTCAAAATGTAGACTGTAATTATTAATCTCAAACTAATGAAATTATTAATTTCTAATGCTCAAATGGATTTGGAGAGGCTCCTATATCTTTATAAAATGACTTAATTGACGAAAACACATAAAGAGGATACTGTATATCTTAATCTATTAGATCTAATTTAGATTTATCTGATTCAGGATTAATAATCATTAATGAACAAAAAGAAGGATTAAATCTGAAAATAAGTCAATTCAATCTGAATGATATATCATGTTACAACTGTACTAAAGGTCTCCTCTATATCAAATTCATAACTAAAACTCAACTTAAATAAACTTAAATAATTATGTATCCTAAAGTAACTAATTCAGAATGTGGAGATAATGGTTGTCTAATATTTGAAAAATTGTATAGTTAAAACGAAAGACTTCTAACAGAAGAGTAATCCTTTGTTAAAGGATATGAATTATAAATATCAGATTATATTTGTGAAAATAATTAAGGGAGAATTGGAACATGTCTAATGTTAAATTCAATTTTCACTTTGATATAAAATAGTGTAATGTAACACAATATTGCTACTTTAAAAGGAGGAGGCATTTATGTGAAAGGATCCAATTAATTAATTCTTGAAAATACGCTTATTTAATATAACTAAGCAGAAGTAGGTGGAGGATTGTATCTCGAAAATGCATTTGCTCTTAATTATGAATTAACAAAAACTAGAATCGTATTAAATAAAGCTGAATTTTATGGAGATAATTTAGCTTCGATACCTGAAAGACTTGCAATTGAAATAAAATAAAATGAGTTACTTCAAAAAAAAACTTTGGTTGATAATTCAAGCATGAAAATAGAAGAAGTTGTTACTTAACCCTTTACTTTAATAAATGGAAAGATTTCCAAATTTGTTTAATTCCCTACTGGATAGTAAATCTCAACTTATTCATTTTTTGACTGGAAGAGTCAAAATTATATTAATAATGATTAAATATTTAGAATTCATGCTATGAACAGAAAAAATAACTTTATTTAAAACTTCTCTAACTCTTTTTGTACTATAAATAGTAGAAGATATAATATTTTAGAAAGTGAAGAGGATTAAAAATTTACAAATAATTATACTAATTATAATTCTATCAATTTTAATTCTTTGACTTAAGATTACAATCTAGATGATCTTATTGTATATTTTGATAATGATGTACCAGAAGAGATTGTACTCTAATTAGAATTAAGTTGCGATTAAATAAAAGTACCTATTTTCAATCAAATATATCCATTTTAAACTGAAAGTTATCATAGTAATTATAAATTAAGACTCAATGTTAAAACTTATGAATGCTAATTTGGAGAAATCAAAAATATAACTGACTTTTCTTGTGAAAAATGTGATTCAATCTAAGGGCTCTTTTCATTAACCTTAAATGCTTAGAAATGTGATATTTAAGATGATCTATCAACAATTTCAGTCACATCAACTTAATTATAACTAAGACCTGGCTTT
Organism: Paramecium sexaurelia; assembly: GCA_000733375.1. Taxonomy (NCBI): domain Eukaryota; phylum Ciliophora; class Oligohymenophorea; order Peniculida; family Parameciidae; genus Paramecium; species Paramecium sexaurelia. The sequence goes on from JPFM01000154.1 coordinate 139,266, forward strand.
TGGAGACCATATTTTGATACAACATAAATTGATTATTGTCTCAATTTACCAAGTAATTGTTTGGGAGGTTGGAAAAATGGTGATATTTCTTGTTATATAGGACACATTGGAGCACTTTGCGAATAATGTGATTTATACAACGTAAGAGGAGATGGAGAGTTTTCTATTGTAAGTAGATATTCTTGCGGAACTTGTTAAGATAAATTCTAAAATATTGTTATCATTGTTGTTATCATTATTGTAACATTAATATTTTTGCTAATTTCTATTAATGGAACTTTAAAATCAATTGAAGATTATACACAATTTCGACCATTCTTAAATTCTCAATAATTATTCATTCTAAACAAACCTTAACAAAGTATTCTTATTAAAATGTTAACCAACTACTTTTAAATTGTTGCCACCATCACTACCTTTTAATTATAATTTCCCTCAGGATTAAGTAGTACATTAGATGCTGTAGGAAATCCTATACAAACTGCTACTTATTCGCTTGACTGTTTTTTAGTTGATATGTCACGAGTCTAAATCTAATACAGCAGAATGATATGGCAAATTATTTTACCAATCTTATATGTAAATCTATTTATAGGATTGATTTTGATTGCTGCCAAATTAAATGTAACTCAAATAACAATAAACAGAAGTGTAATTTCAACAACATTAATTTATTTCTACATTTATTTCTAACCCAATTTAATAAATGGATTTGTTTAATTAGTCTCATATAGAAACATATCTGGTTTCAAATGGATAAAAGCAAATGTAGCAGAAAGATTTGATACTTCTGATCATTTGAAATGGATGTTAGAATTTTGTCTACCAGTTCTTATATTGTTATCGATTATAATTCCATTTTTCTTTTTTTATGGTCTTTTCACCAATAAATAAACTCTTGATTTAAAATCAACAAGAATGCGTTGGGCATATTTATATCTTGAGTATAAGAAAGATGCTTATTTCTGGGAATTAATTAAAATTGTTGAAAAAGAATTAATAATCTTATCACTTGTTTATTACGAAGATAACATAGTTATTAAAGGTGTTCTTGTACTTCTTATTACTTATTTTTATCAAGAATTGAATCAAAATTATGAACCATATCAATTGAATAGTTTGAATCAATTAGATTACTATTCTGCTAATATTTGTATGATTACTATATGCTTAGCAATCGGAGCTTATATTACTTAATAAGCAGATTTAATTGAACTTAAAATACCATTTTTTATTATTATGGCATTCTTAAACTTTTTATTCCTTTAATCCATCATAACAAAGATTATATCAGAATATTTTAAATAATATGAAAGTATCTTAGATTCAATAAGAAATCATATTAAAGTAAAATTTCCTTCTTATCAAAAATCTTACTACCTAAGAAAGATTCTGTAGAGTAGAACTGAAAGAAGAAAAAAAGCAATCAAAGCCTTTTAAAGACTTAAAACTTTGGTAATCCCATTAGGAAGACTTATGATATCAACCAGAAACCAATCCTTTGCAAAAAAAAGTAAAATTAAATCAACCAATCCGATTGAATTTCATACAAGACAAGAAACTATAGAAATAGAAAAGTCATCTTAAAAAAGATTACTTATCATACAAAATTCCAAATGATAAATGTTTAAAATATATTTAATATTTAAGAATAATCTATCAATCTTTATAATTTTTATTAAAATTTGTAAATTTATATCTACATCTATAAAAAAATGGGTATTTTCAGAGTCTAAAATGGAATATAAGGTCATTTAAAAATACTCTTGATTTTCTGATACATGAGTCTTAGTATTTGTAATAATTTGATTTATAAGTTGAAATAAGATTTTTGCTTGAAAAATTTATTGACAAATCAATTAAGAAAAGGGTTTAAATTAAATTAAACAGCACAAAATAAATTTAAATGATATAGCATTTTAAATATCGAGTTTTTTATTTAAATCTACTGGTTTTGTATTAAACTTAAAGGATTGAGTATTAGTTTCTAATTTCATAAATGATTTCAGTAAGAAACATAACCAATAGTCAATTAATATGTGAAGCCATAAATTTAATCCTAACATTTTTCTCTAAATCTTACTGTTATGTGCTATTAAAAAGTAGATATTTTTGTTTAAATTATACATAAATTATATGATTCTTAATCTAAAGGAAAATATTAACATCATTTTTGACGATTAACACTATGATTTTCTGTCAGCTAATGGGTGATTAATATTTAAATGTCAAAAATTGAGGAACATTTTAGAAATAGATGATTTATTCTAAAACAAATTAATAACATATTTTATAGATTATTTGTGAAAACAAGAGAGTAAAAAGGAAAGTAGAATAAAATGCTTCAAAAGAACAAAAAAAACAAAGAAAAAGCAAAGGAGTCATCGAAAATCAGAGCTTGAAGAGCCAAGAAGTGCCATTTTAATTTAAATTATTTGGGCTACTATTGTAACAGCCATAATTTACTGAACTCTATCATAATTGAATGCATTCAAAATATATTCTTACTTTTTTATTAATATATTGAGAGATCTTAATTAAGAAAATATGATTCTTATGATTACTTTTAAATGTATACAATATGCAAGCGACAATTATAAGTAATAATAATTGCCACTTAATAGATTACTATACTTAAATAGCAACTGTAATTTATTAGATTACATAAAATTCTTGGAAATGAAATTTCTCTCTTAGTATAATCTATTAACATTAAAAATTTTGTACTCTATTTATGTATTAAGTGAACAATACCTCTCTCAACTCAAAATATAAATATATACACATTTTCAAAAGATTTAATACGCTAATTAATTACAAGATTAAGCAATAAATATATTTAAGAATTCTATTAAGCTATCAAAAGTTATGATTTGATTAAATAATAATATTTTATACAAAAAATTAGAAATATATAAGCTATGAGAGAAAGACCTCATTAGATTATATAAAATGAAGCTTTTCAATTTCGATATTGCGGCATTTTGATTCTTCTAACCTTAATTTTGAATTTTTTTATGCACTTTTTTATCCGAAAGTAAGCATCTTCAACTAGTGAATGCCAATAAATAAAAGAAAGATCGACTGTAGATGAGTCAATTAACTCCATGAATGAATTCAACATAAAAGAGGTAAAAGAATCTATATATCTTCAACACTATTTTTAAGAAAAAAAAAAAGCCAATAAAGCTTTGATTAATTTATTCAAACATTAATTAATAGTAAAGAGGAGGAATTATAATAAATTACTGCAAAAAAATCAATACCATTTGAAGACTCTGACAATACAATTATTGGAATTCATTTAGGTAGAACATACTCAAGAGTTGGTATATATAGATATGGTAAATTCGAAATAATACCAAATGAATATGGATCCATAAGAACTCCTACAGTTGTAGCTATCATAAATGATCATTTTTTAGTTGGTGAAGAAGCAAAGAATTAAGCTATTATCAATCCAAATTATACATTTTACGATTTGAATAGATTAATTGGAAAAAAGTAACTATAGAAAAATAATTCTAGATATACAGACCCAAGTGTTCATAAAGCTATCAAAAGTTTCACATACAGTGTTACAAAAGACATTAAAAATAATATTCTTATTTAAGTACCAGAATATGAAGGAGAAAGCCCTAAGAATTTTAGTCCTGAATACATTCAAGCTAAAATTGTATCAAAAATGAAAAAAATAGCAGAAAATTATTTAGGAGTTGAAGTTAAAAATGCTGTTATTACAGTACCTTCCAATTTTAATGATTTACAAAAATAAGCAACTAAGGATATTGGGAAAATAGCTGATTTGAATGTTGTTTAAATCTTAAGTGAATCAAAAGCTGCTGCAATTGCATATGGCTTAGATTTGAAAAAAGGGGAAAAAAATGTATTTGTTATTGATTTTGGAGGAGGCACTTTGGATATAACTATAATTTCTATTCAAAAAAATTTTTTTACTGATATAGCACATGCAGGGGATTAACATTTAGGAGGAGAAGATTTTGATCAAAATTTAGTTAAGCATTTTCTTTATATATTAAAAACTTAATACAAAAGAGATTTAAGTGATGATAAGAATGTTATTCAAAATCTAAAGATAGAAGCTTAGAGAGTTAAAGAAGCTCTTTCAGATTAAAATGAGGTTACTATAGCGATTAAGGATTTGACACCGGGATTTAATTTTTTTCATACAATAACAAGGACTGAATTTGAGGAGTTAAATGCTGTATTATTCAAAACTGTAGAAGGAGTAATTATAACAGCTCTTGAGGAATCAATCTTACAAAAAAGTAATATTGACGAAGTCCTTCTGGTTGGAGGATCCAGCAGGATTCCATAGGTATAATAAATTGTTTAAGAGTTTTTTAAAGGAATAAAAGTTATTAACAATAGAATTAACAATGAACTAATAACTGTAGGAGCAGCTATTAGAGGTGCAATAATGAGTGAATAACCTCCATATGATATCTATTCGGTTGCTAATGTAGAAAGAACTTCAATTAGTTATGGAATAGAATTATATGGAGGAATTATGAGTGTAATCATACCTAAAAATCGAATATTTCCAACTAGTTTATCTGAAATATACACTACTTCTTACAATTATTAAAAAGAAGTCAAAATAGTAATATATTAGGGTGAATAAGAATATACCATTGATAATACCAAAATAGGAGAATTTATATTAGAAGGAATAGAATTAGCCCCATAAGGTATTCCTCTTATAGAAGTTACTTTTAAATTAGATTTGGATGGAATTCTTAATATATCAGCAGTAGATTTAAATACAAGAAGTTAAGAAAACAAAATAATCATTACAAACAATATGGCATCTTCGAACGAAGAAATAGAAACACAAAAATAAAATAATAAAAAGGAATAAGAAAGGGATAAATTCAATGAATAAAATACATTAATACAACGAGAGTCCATAATAATTGCTGGCGAATAATTTGTTCAATAATATTAATTAAAACTTTAAGTATGAAGCATTTAAATTAATTAGTCAAATAAATTTAAATAAAGCTATAGCAAAAGTAGATTAGACAATATTGAAGGTCTTATCACTACCTTTTCTTAATGGTTATAGAAGAACAAAGAGAACACTAAAATTTTATATAAAGAATTTAAATTGGTATTGGAAAACTTTTAATAGTAAATAATTAAAATATATTTAGGGATATCGAATCAATTATTGATAAAAAAGAGGATTTATGAAAATTTAAATATATAAACTATTATGATTCAAATTTAATTTATTATTTAATAATTACAATTTTCAAGATCATAAACATTGATAATAGTAAATCAAATTAATGTTTTAAAAATTACGTTCTACTCTTGTAATTAATGAAAGACAGCTTAGGTAATGCCTTTGTATATTTATCGATTTATAAATAAGAGGTATTGGGAAATCCCTTATATTCATAATCATTTTTCTCTTTTTATATATACTCTCTTTTCACAAATTGTTTGTGCTAACTTATCTAATTATCCTTATCATTCTGGCAGCATAACAATATTTGTGAACTTTT